>PVHX01000201.1:212026-376221 GCA_004024805.1 Geosciurus inauris | reverse complement strand
GGGGACAGCAAGGGTGATGGAATATGATGGTCATAATAACCCTAACTTTATGTATGACTGCATATATGATGTGATTCTATACAACTTACAACTAGAGAATTGATATGTTATCCTCTATCTATGTACAATGAGTCAATTTACACTGTCAACATGTAAGCCTAAATAAAACAAGAATAAAAATTAAAAAAAAAAAAAAAAGTAGACTAAGATGGTTATCACCAAAGGCTAGGTCTAATGGGAGCTTCTGTAAAGAATCTTCTGCTTGTACAATGGCATAGATAGTGTAAGATGGCACTTCTTCTACTCCTGGGTATAATATCTGGACAACTGGAATTTCAGAAATCATCTCATGATCTTGAAGGAACATCATGTGTAAACACTTTGACAGAAATTTGGAGTCCTTGATGTCACAAATTCATCTGACTTTTTTTGTTTTGTTTTGTTTTCTTGAGGTACCGGGGATTGAACTTAGGGGCCCTCAACCACTGAGCCATACCTCCAGCCCTATTTTGTGTATTATGTAGAGACAGGGTCTCACTGAGTTGCTCAGCACCTTGCCATTGCTGAGGCTGGTTTTGAACTTGCAATTCTCCTGTCTTAGCCTCCCAAAGTGCTGGGATTACAATCATGTGCCACTGTGCCCGGTTTGACTTTGTTTCTTTTTTTCTCTCTCTCAATTTTCTTTTGTACTCTACCATCTCCTAGCTGTATGTCCTGCTTTGAACCCTTTAGAGGGAACTTACCCATATAGAAGTAAGACACAGAAAATATACAAATGTTCATAGCATATCACATACTCTGCAGAGATAGACATGGTTATGACATTCATGAGAACTGCTTGGCTAGGTAGAGATGAGAGCATATTGCCTTAAATAAAATAAGCTCTAAATTCTGTGAGTTAAGTTTCCCATGCAAGAGCTATGCTTTTTCATGTTTCCATGTCCTCCACAGAAGACTCAACATGGTAGAACCTTGATTCTACAGCTGAGAACTGGCATTACATATCAATCCCAGGGGTTCTACTGAAGTGCAGGAGGGGGCTTCATGGGAAAAGTGGGCTGGGAGCAGGAAGGCACTGCTTCCCCACTTCCCCAGTCGGGTTTCACATGATACTCAGAACACCTCTGTTTTATAATTTGACTGCCACACAACACTTCTTTTGACCAAAAAAGAAAGATGGCTTTTAAAGACAGTGACTCTTTCCAATCCAGTTTCTCTTTGGGACAACAATAAAAATGACCCTTGAAGGCAATCATTTGGAACTCCTCATTCCTCTCGACTTAAGTCTGTTTGTACTAGATCTTATTGCCCTACTTCCAAACTCTTGACTTCATCAGCTTTGATCTTCCCTGAAACCCCTTGAAAATTTGGCATATGACCTAATTCTGTCTCTTAACACTTCATGGAGAATTTCTCTTAATTGTCAATTGTCTCCCTATCCTGCACCATCTCTCAAATGAGGAACAGATACCCTCTGGCGTGTGAAGCGAGGTTCTGTAGCTCTGATTCCCAGGTCCCCTCTTCTGCCAGCATCCTATCTGGTTCCTCATCACAACCGTTCTGTGTCTTCTGTGGACAGAAGAATGGTTTGCACACTGAGATGCAGTTTTTCTGATGCTAGAAGCTCACCTGACACAGTGCTGAGCTTCCTTTAGATCTTGGTACTACTGATCACAGCCACTTCTCTTTACCCCTCAATTAGGATCCACCCAGTGCTTCAAGCTTGCCTTGTACTGAGAGAACGGCTGCTTGGAAACACCTATCCCTTATGTTTTCAAAGCCTGAACACTTTTTTTTTTAACAGACCAAGATTGCTACCACAATTACATTTCCTCTTTAAATACTGTAAATATCTTGCCCACAGAATCTGTGGAATTCTTGTCTCTTGGGACACATGAAATTGAACTGGACTCGGTTCTCAAAAAGACGACTGTTGTGCTGGAAAGTGGATGGACAGGATGACCTGGAAGGTCTACTCTGGCTCTCATTCTGATGATGTGATTCTAACCAGATGGGACCAACGGCATATTGGCCGTCTATTGATGCTACCTTTGTGCTTTTCATCCTGGGTTTACTCTTCTGGTAACTGTATATTTTCTTTGGCCAGGCTCTGCATTTGTGATACACAGCATGTGCGTCACAAAAGCTCTTTGTGTCTCCCGTGGAACAGGCTGCAAGAGGGTTTGTGAAGGAACTGAGCAAATCAGATGTCTGCATCTACATTTTTGCTTTCTTATGGAAACCCTGCGATCCTTCACAGATTGTGGCTTTTAGTATATTTTATTTATTTGAATATGGCCAAAGACATGACTTTTTAATGTTATGGTGTCATGTCTGTGTCTGAAGAGAAATAATAAACCGTTGTACAATATCTCACCATGTATGGTTTCTCCTTAATAAGAGAGCACGGTAGTTATTAAACAGTAATTTAAAGATAGTTGGACAGTCACTAAGTAAATATAGCTTGCTTAGGGACCAGATCTTTTATGAGTTTAGCAATTATATCTTAGGCATTACGTATTACTTGGAAATATGCGCTATCTATAGTTCTGTATGCTCCTTTTTCATCTACTCATGCTACACTGGGAAAAGAAATAAAAAACAAGGGGGAGTCTGTTGGAGATAATAGCTGAAGGATTTCTTTGCTGTTGATTCTAGGGGGCCACCGATACATAGCACGATGTCTCTCCATCATGGTCCTGTCATGGACTGAACAGGGAAGCTGACTGTAGAGTTGAGAACATTTGTACCTCAAAAGGACTGTGCCATTCAACACGGGGCATCTCCTGTGGTAAGGCATTTTTATCTTTCTTGTTTTTTTCCATATAATGAAACAATCTATGGCACTTATTGGTCACATTCTTCTTGAAACCCCCCATTGCATTTAAGAAGAAATACAAATACCTTAGTCTAACATATCAAGTTTTTTTTTATTTGACCTCAAACTATCTTTTCTAGTCTCACTGCCTTCTGATTTTTCTCCCTAAATGCTAAGCTAGAAAACTCAAAACTGTTGACTGATCCTGAATGTTTTCTAGCATGTCTCAAAATTTGGTGTATTTTTTCCTTTGTTCAAATTTCCCACCAAAATCAATTACTACTAGGGAACCCCTATTCATCCTTCAAAACACAGTTTCAAAGCCATTTCCTTACTTTCACACATTTATCAGATATCTCACAGGTTTGGATGCCAAGGATGCTCCTGCCTTCATAGTGCTAATTTAATCAAGTAGAGAAGATGGAAAATTCAATAATCAATTCCAACATAGCATGCACTTTATGGTAAGAGTTATCTAGGGTGCTATGACACATTAGTTTAACATAGTTTTATAAAATCCTATTTTAATCTAGCTTAGAGACTCTGGCTGGGGGTCTGCCAGATTCCTCTCTCAAGCAAGTGATTACAAGTCCACATCCCCCAAAACCTCTCTGATTGAGTTCCTAAACTTCTGAACACTATCTGACAACCTTGACCACCCCAGGTTCAGGTAGCAGACAACCTGGGACAGACCCAGCATCCTAAAGCCCACTGAATGTATTCCAACCAGTCAATCCTAAGCCTGCTTACTCTGTCCCATCAATTCCTTCCCCTGGAAATCACAGTAAGGTGCTTGCTCACAGTTCCTCTTCTCCCTTCTGCCTTGGAACTAACCCTGTCCTTTCCCCTGTGGTGCCGAGTGGCACAGCCTGTACTCCCTTCAGGAAATGGAGCGCCAGAAAGTTGTGAATCTCTCTCTGGTTTATCTTTCTTGATCTGAGTGTGACCTCAGCATGCCTCACCCGTGGTAGTGTATTTAAAACAAGCAGCGGAGCTTATTGCAAACTGGGGAGGTCACAGGTGGAGTTCTGACCTGAAAGATGAGGAGAAAATAACCAGGTGAGGTCAGTGAAAGAGGAAGAATGGGGGAGGTAGAGGAAACAAGGTGTGTGCGGCCAGAAGAAAGGACTGGTGGCATGTTAGGAATTGAGAGAATGGCATTGTGGTTGGGATGGAGTTCATGAGAAGAGGGGAGAACATGGGATGGAGAAGCAAGTGGAGTCTGACCATAGAGGGGTTAGTGGTGATTCCTTGAACAGAAGCACCAGGTTTGTGCTTCTCCATTTCTGTTTTAGGTTTTTTTAATTTCCTCATTAGACTTAAACTCCTTAAAGAAAGGAACCAATTCTGATTCTCACTTGTATCTCCAAGACTTTGACAAATACAGTTTTGAGAGTCAAGGGCTTTGTTGGATTGAATTTAGTTAAACAGATGGATAGTGCCCTGTTGATAGTAGATGAGGGATACTCACCAAGGATAATGCAAAATGAAGCCCTCAAAGTTATGGGAAATGGGCTGACCTTAGCCTTACAAGTTTTGTTAGGCGTTTAGAATGGTCTAATCTTTCCTCGGGTACTTATTAAGTGGTATGTAATTTCAGACATGTGGTATAGTCCACCCAGCTTTAATGTTCTCTGATATAAAATTGACATAATAATTGTTAGCTCAGTGGAATTTTTCTTTTGATGAAATTAAATGTTGAATGTAAAACATCTAATATAGCATTAACTAATAATATCAGGCACTTAAAAGATTAGTTCCCTTTTCTCCTTCCCATTCTAACGTACCCCTACAATGCTAACAATAGGTGTCTTAGAGCTGTTTGTTTTGAATTGAAATGGATATTAGAACAAATCCTCAAGCTAGTGACAGTATTACCCAAAACTTTCTAGGAAGCATTGACTTAGAGCTGTAAGGATAACTCTGAGAATTCCTTACCCAGTTTCTGTGCTATAACGAAATGAGTGGGAAAGAGATTAGCTTTCTCTATTAAAGTTACCATCACTGGCCTGATTTGTTTGTCTTTTCTGCTGGATTGCAAACTCCTTTGGGTAGACACTTTACTATTTATCTTTATTCTCTGGCACCTCATGAAGCCCCACAAATAGTAGATGTTAAATAAATATCAAGTAGTGAAAAGAAAAGGGGGTGAGTGAATGAATGGAGATAATGAATTTGCACAAATATTTTTGACTTTTTGATAGTTGTTGCATGTCAATTCTGCACCATTTTGATTTTCTCCATAATATGTAATTGAATGTAATCACTCTTTTATCAAGTTTCTAATTTCTGAACAACCAATAGTCACTTCTTAAGAATTATGTGCACACATTATTACTTTCTATCTTTAAAATGGAAATTATCCATGGGTGAGTTAACAACTTCTTGCATATGCTTGTTTTAACTGAATGAGATTTCTGCCAGATGTTTGGATTATTAGTAGTTCTCACCATAATTATTATCAAACCTAATTGTAGGAAGCATAGGGGATTTATCACACATTTTTTTGTTCTGATGGGGGTTATAGTATGCTCTCAGAGCTGTGCATATCACTTTGGCTTGTATTTTTCCAACATGCTTGTATGTCCAACAATAAAATGAAATTTGGGGGAATTAATGACATCTATTGCTACACATTAGCAGTATGGCTTCACTTCTAGCAGGGAATCTTTAATTAGCAAAATATTTGAAAAAGTATACCTTTAATATTCCTTCTAGATATAAAATGTAATTTATTTTTGTCACATTTTGAGGGATGATGAACTCTTCTAGTTAAAAGCTGAATAAGACCCCTTACTTGGGTTCTGGAAAATATGTAAATGACTCCCTTGTAGTTATTTTAGCAATAATGGAATTCAGCTCAGGAAGTTTATATTAAATCCAATCTCACTGGAGTTTTAGTGAGCTTTTCACATTGCCTGATGGACGATAAAGAGTCAAGGCCTCTTTGAGCTGAATTGTGCCCGTAAGACCCCACCCATTCTGACTAAAAAGAGTACATTTCATATAAATGGAGTTTCACTTAATGCAGATCCTGATCCAACTTGCATTCCTTGGTATCAGATTGGACTACTCTGAAAAAAATATGGCAGTTATTGTTGAAAACTCAGGAGGAATTATTATTATTATTTTTTTGGATTGAGCAGTGAGTGCATAATGCTGTTCATACTCTGAAAGCTGGTATTTTAGGAGGCACCAAAATGTCATTAGTCAAATTATTAACATTTTTATGGTACAACACAAGTTTTCATAATGATACTAGATTCAGAAGTGGGGAAGGATTGATCTGCAGACCTGAATTTTGCATTCTCAATCTTAAGTTGGAAAAATAAATTTAGTAGAGGCAGGATTTACTAACTGCATCCTCTGTTTCTAAAGATGCCTACGTTATTGCGGGTATAGAGGAAATAGGAGGTAATGGAGAGACATTAGAATGATCTGTGTGATTCTGGGATAGTATCATAATGTTTCTGTTTTCCCTTTATTCTCTACTAAAATGAGGATAATAATTCCTTTTAAAAATCATTTCACTATATGTAAAACATTATGGTTATACATAATAGTGAAGTTCGTTTTGACATATTCAAAAATGCATACAGCATAATTTGCTCCATTTCAATCCCTAGTACATTCTGTTTCTCCCCCTTTTCCTCTTTCTGATCCCCTTTCTCTACTCTATTGGTCTTCTTCTGTTTACTTGCTTATTTCAATTGGTGCACTACACTTATAAATAAAACTGAAGTGCATGGTGACATATTTGCACATGAACATGGCGTAATTTGATCAGCTTCATTCCCCAGTTCTTCCCCTTTCCCTTCCTATTTCCTTCCTTCATGGTCCCCTGCCTATACTCTAATGATCTCCCTTCTATTTTCACAAAAGAATAATGATTTCTACCTTGCTCATCCTACGAAGCTGATATTACTCTCAAATATGACAGTGTAAAAGAAAACAATATGTAATTTGGAAAAGAACTGGGGCCTGAGTTCTCAGTCTGTGGAGAGACTTGAGAAGCAGAGTCTGAGCTGAAGCGATGTTTCTATTCCATTCTATGAACAGTTGGGTCCCCTTCATTTAACACTCAGCATTGGGGGATGTACAAAATCATAACACTGCTTAGGGCTTTTCTTTTCATTTTCCTATTTAAGGAATTCCCATCTTGGGTCACATTGTCTCTGGAACTTATCTAACTTATCTATGCAACTTATCTAAGCTGAGGTATCAATGCATGCGTAAGTGGATGCAATGTGTTTTCATTTGTACACAGGGATGCAAATGCATTTATAAAAAATATGTATATTTAAATATATTAAAAGATACTGAGAAAAATTAAAAAATATATATTAAAGCCAATACAGATTTATTTTAAATTAGAAAGTCAAGTTCACATAAAGTTGTAGGGTAAAATTTTTTAAAAATTAAGTATCTTATAGCTATATCTATATATATATTAAAATGTATTCAAAGATACTGAGAGAAATTTTTAAAAAATATATTAAAGCTAATACAGATTTATTTTAAATTAGATAGTCAAGTTCACATAAAATTTTAGGGTAAGATTTTAAAAAATACTAAATGGATTTCATGACTTTTGTAGGATAATAAGGCTATGTTTTCACAACTCCTGGGACACAAGTAATTTCCTCTATCATCAAGGACATTTCAAGGGAAATATTTCACAAGCACTGGTTTTGGAGTTAACTCCTCACCTCAGTAAGTACAAACTCACAAGTACTTCAAAGTTTATTGGTGAGGTGCATGTGTTCATAGATTATCTGTACAGGTTGCAGAGAAACAGGGTTGCAGAAACAGGAAAAAATGCAGATGGGAAAAGGGAGTTGGGAAAGAATTTTCTGGTTCTTTTTGACGAATGCTTTTTTTGTCTAGACTTTCCAGAATGAGATTAACCAAGGTTATGTTCTCTCCATAGTGGATTTTAGAATTTTCATATAGGAGAGTCTCAAAGGAGTGAATTTGTGGAAATGGATGCATGAGGCTCAGATGACATGCCATGAATTACTTTTATTGTTCATAAAATTAAATGAAAAGATGAAAGAAGTTGGTCAAGGTAGATGATGTAGATTAAAATAGGGATACTTCAAGCGTTTTAGGTCCTTGTCTAGCTTGGGGCTATTTGATGCCTTGGGTGTTTCTGGGTAGGTAGAATGTGCAGGAGGGGATTCCATCCTCACTTGACTATAAAACCACCTAATGTGATTACTGGTTCCATAAGTGGAACTCCCATCCCAGGCTTACCCCATCAAGAACTCCGGACAATGGCCTGGAAATGTACATTTTTTTTATCAAGTGTTCCAGATGATTCTTTCAATCAAAATTACACGGGGAATAGTGGCTTATTAGGAGTAGAGATTTTTGAGCCAGACTAAAATAAAAATCTAAGCCACTTCCTGATGTGTTTCTGTGAGTACATTGCTTTGTGTCTCTGTGTTGGAAATCCTAAGGATCTCTTTCTTATGGGATTGAACAAAACACATGAAACCATCCAGATGACAGTCTGACACAGATGACCTGCAGCAAGCCCATGTTTCCCTTCACTGCTCCCCACTCAGGATCCCAGTGACTAGCTGGTTTTCCATGGAGGCAGGCTGTGGAGTGGCTCTCCACACTTGGGGAACACTGCTCTGTCTTCAGTGGTCACAAAGGTAGCCACATCAACACTTGCTATGAATGCTGGTGAAGTTCTCTGGCTTGGGGTATTCTGTCTTGGCCAGAGAGTTTTATTATTTTGTTTTTTACATTCCACCTCTGGAGGGGTTGTTTGAACCAGTAGCAAACATTTTACTGTTAACTCTCTTAAAATAAAACAAACTAAAGAACTGATATCCCAAAGAATCTCCATCTACAAGAAGCTTCCAAACCTTAATTCCTCATTCTTTTACCAAAGTTTCAAATGGAAAGAAGAGAGATATTAGCCTCTGAGGACAAATAGAGCAAGAGGGATGGATATTTACATAGTAATGAAATAACATGGATCTACTTATTCTACTGGCAAGGAAATTTCTTAAGAGGAAAGATCTGTTGTATATTCAATGTACACTCTATAAACATTAACAAATAACATTGCGCAGTAGGCACTACAAAATGCTAGGGACAGAGGATTAACTAGACATAGTTCTGACTTCAGGGATTTTACAAATTAGTACAGGAGACAGATGTGCATGATAGAAATATATTATGTTAGTGTCATCAACAGATTTAACAATTCATCATTTACATAGGTCATACTCACTCATGTTATCTTCCAGACAACTTTGAAATCAAAACTTCTATCTAGATACATGCAGTTATAATCACTACCCTTCCCACTCATCTCAATAATACTATTGAAATTAAGTTACAGTCTACATTATTAGTAGGGCACAAAAATGCAGAATAGTTCTCAACTCACTTTGCCAATATATTTTACACAGCAGCCGCCATTATTAACTCACTACTCTCTGCCAGCACTTATTAAATACTTGTTCTGAAATAGATTGCAATAGTCTTTTATACCCCAAAGGAAAAGAGGGGATTAGCATTTATTGAACTCAACTAAGTGCCAAGTTCATTACACTAGTTTTCCATACTCAGGGCTACGGCAAGTTGTCTTCGAAGGACTTGGGAACAAGGAAAATAAGATTACCCTCTGAAGACTAAACTACAAAGTCAGCACATGGTGGAGGAAATTAGCCAGCCACAGGAGACCCAGGCCAGAACAACAGCATGGGAATAACTCAAGAGGTTACTTCAAACGGAGGTAGCCAGGACCTAACAAAGTCTGGGCCACACCTGCATGATAAAATTGAGTCATAGACAATAGTATTAATAAATACAAATGGAAGTAAAACATAGAGTTAGTTAGAAGAGTACTTCCAAGAAAATTCAGGTAACTATGTAGTCAATTTGTTTCAGTACAGCCTGAGGATAGGGCATCTTGATCACTGGAAGCTGGACAGGTGGTTCTTAATTTGCCAAGGTCATCCCCATTTGGTAAATATCCGGGGGTTATCTTAGAGGGGAAATTTCCTCAGGACCATTATTTCTTCATAGTTTGACTTCATACTTACCTGAGCAAACTTTTCTTTTTTGGTACAGGGGATTGAATTCAGGAGCACTCGACCACTGAGCCACATCCCTATCCCTATTTTGTGTTTCATGTAGAAACAGGGTCTCACTGAGTTGCTCAGTGCCTTGCCATTGCTGAGGCTGGCTTTGAACTCACAATTCTCCTGTCTCAACCACCCAAAGTGCTGGGATTATAGGCGTGCACCACCGTGCCTGGCTCTGAGCAAACTTCTGAGTAAGACTTGGCATTGTAAGAAGAGTGATGGCAGAAGGAGCACATCCACCATGAGAGCTCACATAATCTTATTCCTGGGATACACATTTTCCTTAAAAATCTTACATTGGGCTGAGGTCATGGCTCAGTGGTAGAGCACTCACCTGGTATGAGTGAGGCGCCACATTAAAAATAAATAAATAAATAAATAAAATAAAAGTATAAACAAATCTTACATGGGCATCAAATTCTAGGATTGAGGTAATATCTCATCTCTCTTCCATGCCTTTTGGAAAAGCTTAATTTTCTTCCTAGGATTTCTAGGAGTGCTCCTGGAAAGAAGGGCAGACTGGCATTCATGGGATCACCTTTGGCTCTAGTTTTCTATTTTTACTCTCTTTAGTTCTTGTGACTATTCCTTTATCTCTTCCCTGCCATGGATCCAAGAAACTCAACCTCTTGCATCATAAGCACTAAAAATGTGCAATATTTACAAGGCCAGAGTATGCATAAAATGTTCTCTCCAGTTTTGAGATAAAGGCTTATTAAGTCATTACAAACAACTTGAAGTTGACACTTTCATCTCTGCTTTCCTCACCTTCTCTAGTCACTGCTCTCTCTGCCACCCCTTTGTCCATGTCCTACTCCTTTCTCAGAATGATGACCTACCTACCTACAAACCTAGACAGACAGACAGACACACACACACGTCCATTATTTTATTTTATTTAGAGATAAGAAGTTTCTTCAGCACTACCACAATTTAATAGAAGTTTTGAAATAACAGTCAAAAAAATATTTTCAGACGTGTCCCCATTCCCAGTTCAGTTTTAAGATATGGTTCAAGTTCAGATTTCCAGTTATAATAGCATTCTGTTGCCTCCCTCTCTCTTCTGTACATTTTGGTTTGTTTCCCAGAAATTGATCAGCTCCAGGACTCTGGTAGGCTAGATAGGGGCTTTCAGAGAAGGTACCTACGTACAAGAGATGAGGTCCTGCTTGGCCATAGCTGGACTGTCTACCATTGACAGTGCAGGCTCTCTCTTCTTTGTCTTGGTTCCTTACATTTATATCTTCTGTCATCTGTGGGGTTCTGGTTTCAAGGCAAGTAGCATAGATACTGTCTTTGAAGGATTATAGTTCTTGTGAATGATAGAGATTATTACTATTCTCATTTTATAGCTGATAGAAGTAAGATTTAGAGGAGTTTGATGCACTTGCCCAATGCTACCCAGCATTAACAGAGGTGGAATTTACCTGCAAAGTTCTAACTCCATCGCTGCGCTCTTTCTGCAGCATCAATAAAGCTCACATTTTACCCAGAGCCCTGTGCTATGTCTAGTTGGTACAAGTATTCCTTAAACTAAAAGGAAAATCCTCTTTCACAAAAGTTTTTTCTAGAGCTTTGTTAAGATATTGCCCTAATGTGAGATCTAATTGTTGTTTTTAAAGAGTTCAAAAAGTCATCCTTTGTCCAAAAGACTAACAAAACTGCCTTCTCTCATCTGTTTTACTTCCGGGACACGTAATGCAAATACACTGAGCCTGATTGTCCCATTTTCCCCAAGTGGGCATGAGGTCAGGTACCTGCGGTTATTTGGAGTGAATGTGTCATGAACGAGAACATGATAGTTACGTGCACACATGCAGCTCAGTCCCAAGAGATTCACTGCAGCTGAACTTGTGCTTTCAAGAGCAGTTGGAGAAAACTGAGCTCAAATTAGGAGTTAGCTGCACAAGGCTTTGGGTGGCATTTGTTTATATTCTTTCAACTGCTATGTCCAATCCCATTCATGCTCTGCTTTCAAACGCACATTATTTTGATAAATACCTTTGAGGAATAGGAATAACTGCACATATTAGGGATGTGATCAGTGTTCTTTGGAACTTAGTTGGAATGGGTCTCAGTGAAGGCATTGTTTACTGAACCTTCCCTCTATAAATTGTGATGTTTCCTTTCTGGTATGGATATTGACAGAGCCTGAGTTATATGTAGGGTGAACAGAAGAAAGAGAATCATAAGAGGCAGAGATGTGATTGTGGGGGACGGTGATTCCTTTCAAGAACAGTGAAGAATTCTGAGATGGAAAGGAAGTCTTTCAATGACACAGTGACCGTGAAGCGCGAGGAGAAGAGATGAAGTTGGAGAGTCAGGCACAAATCAGGCCACAGAAGTCTTGGGCATAATACTGAACAGCCTGGGTCTTATCCTGTGGGTAGTATTTTATGGTGAATCTTCCAATCAGAGGCAAAATAAATGAATAATCAACAAAGTCAGATAGAGATATGAAAATAAAATAAGTTCAAGCTTTAAGAGTTACAGCTTGGTTCAGATCCTGAGCCTACAGCTTGTCTGCAGTGTGAGCTTAAAGGAAATATCTCTGTTTCTTCTGATAAAAATACCAATAACAATCACAGGGCTTTCTGTAAGAAACAAGGAACGATGCCCCGTCCTTGTCCTCTGCTTGGCATGTAACAGTTTCCCCCAAATGACATCTGTTGCAGAATCTGGATGGTGGAGCTGAAAATAAGAATAATGTGCAGGTGGATTAGGTAGGTTTTTTTTTTTTTTTTCCAAGAATAGCCTTTGGAATATGACTACATAATATATATTAAAACTTGGTACTTACTAGGTGCTAGCATAAGCATTTTACCCACATTGCCTCTCTCATTGTAGGACCAGTAGAATTTTTAATAGGACAATAAATAAAAGCAGAATCCAATTTTCCTTTTGCAGATGAGAAATTGAGAGACTTGGTCCATAACTTACACCCAGCCAATTGCAGAACTAGGATTCAAGGCAGCCTGCCTCTGTGCCTGCCCTCCTAATCCCAGCCTCATACCATTTCATGTCATAATTAGCATTCATGTCTCATTAAATTTTATTATATTTGAGCAGCCATACAGTTAACAATAAAGCTTTGCCTTCTCATTTAATCCTTATCATTACTTGCACTGACTCTAGACTCTAACACTGGCAGATCCTTCCAGGAATACATCTCTCTCTCTCTCTCTCTTTTTTTATTGGTACCAGGGATTGAACCTAGGGGTACTCAACCACTAAACCACATCCCCAGCCCTATTTTGTGTTTTATGTAGAGACAGGGTATCACTGACTTAGCACCTCGCTGTTGCTGAGGCTGGCTTTGAACTCCCAATTCTCCTGTTTCAGCCTCCCAAAGTGCTGGGAGTAGAGGCATACACCACGGCACCTGGCTCGGGAATATATCTCTTTAAACAAAATCTAATATTAAAAGTCTTTGACTACAGTGCCAGGGAATCACTTAGCCTCATCCTCCTCCTTCCCACTTTCTCATATTACCTTTAGTTTGATTTTAGCTCCTTAGTGCTCACTTTTACCTCCATCTTCATCCCATAAGAAAATGCTTCTTTCCTGATTCTGTATTTGGTGTTTAGATGTCTATTCTTCTGCCTGGTTTTAGTTCAATCCATACCTTGTGCCTTGGGAGCTCATTTGTATCAAAAATTAAGTCCCTGATGCAGGCACTACCTGTCCAAAGCTAGTCATCAGATAGACAGGTTAGCTTCTTCCCTGGTCAGAGACCAGCCAGTAAGGTCAGGATTTAAGTAAACTCAGAGAGGTCATCTCAATTATCTCAGGCTGTAGCAGAACCTGCTGGGTGTTTCTCAAAATTTATTTCCCCATTAATTTTTTTATCATAGATTTGTAGTTTTAAGATGGCCACATGGCCTGACATAAGACCCAGCTTCCTTGCAGTGATCTGTGGTCACATGGCCAAGTTATAAAGAATGGCATGTAAGTAAAAGGTAGACACAAGCATAGGACAGCTGTTCCTCACTTCTGCTGCCTTTGCTCTTCATCATCCCTTCCTTTCTGATGGTCAGAATGTGAACAGAATGACTGAAGACCAAGAATTACCATAAGACAGGAGGTGGAAGCTATGTGTTGAGGAAAAATAAAATAACAGTGTAATAGAAGCAACCTGGACCCTTTGTGATCAGGCAGTCACCTTCCCAGCCTTGCATGCTGACTTCTGGGATTTAATATTAGAGATAAATAAGGCTTGATTTTTTCTGAGCCATTATTAGACTATTTTTTGTCTCTCAGAGTTGACCTAAATCTTAGCTGATGTAAGAAGATCACACAGCTAGTAGACTTCAGCTCAATCCTTTAAGTCCATTTATTTTATTGCACCCTACAGCAACTGGCAGCTTTCTGCCTCACTTTCAGGGCTCCTGTGGAGATACAAGAGGAAACAGGTAAGAGCATCTGTGAACTGCAGGGCCTCATTTATATGCCAGCAGAAGCAGAGCTTTGCATTTGTGGAGAACCATGGAAAAATACTTAATGTCTCAGTGTTTCAACTTGCTTTTTGGTTGAACAGGTAGGGGAGAAAAGCAAAAAGCTATGTTGTGTTAAAAACCTGGATTCCAAATGAACCGGAAACTCCTTTGGTTGATTCCTGGCCCAAGAGATGCCTTTCAAGTGGGGAGGGATGGGTTGCTCCTGAGCGCCCAGGACCTCTCTGACTAGCTGTGGTTTAATGCTGTCCAAACTTTTGTGTAAATACACCTACACCTTAAGTAAAATAGGAAGGACCGGGATCTGAATTGCCCTACCTGGGATACTGTATGTGTCCAACATCTGCTCATGGAGGAAATTGTATTAGTAATAAGTCAAATTCCTAGTGCTGGGATTTGCATAGCCTCAGGAGTGAGTGACCAGGCTTTTGGGAGCTTGTTTGCTCTGTGAAGAGTGCTGGAGCAGTCTCTGCTGGCCAGAGGTCTCACACCAAAAGCAGGTTTCACACAGGGCTTTTCATACCTTCTGCCTTGAGCCAGGCTCAAATACCAAGAGGTCTCTAGGGGGTAGTTTTGCAAGTTTGCTCTTTTTTCTTTTGCAACTGGCAAAAGGGCAACAAAAGCCAATGCTTAGAAGGTATGCCTAGGCCCTGAACACTTTATTTGGGCTCCTTTGAAAGGCGTTGGGTTGCATCCCAAAGCAAACCACTGTTTTGGAATATGCTGAAGTTGTTTTCAGCTCGCATTGCATAATTCAGGACTGGCGATACACTGTTTTGAAAAGATAGGGCAAAACATAGTCCTGGCATGAGAGGCAGCTCAAGGAATTAGACGAGGAAACTATTATGACAATAATGCCTCACACTCCTTGAGTGTGTTTGGGCACCAGGCACTCCGAATGTTGTGTGACTTGATCCTTCTAACTATGCTCGGTGCTAGAGTGATATTAAAAGTATTTAACAGCAAGTAGAGCACACACCAATGGGTGAGGATGGATGTTTGCTCAGTACTGGGTCTGGGTTCTGGAGGTAAACTCTCTAGTTTCTGGAATGAGAAGGAGGACTCAGTAGGAAAGGCAGAGTGCCTGCCTTCCAGCCACACCTCTCCCATTCTCTTCCTCCTGTCTCCTTGTATTTCTCCTCTTCCTTTTGTCCCCTCCCTTCTTCTAATCAAGCACTCTGAAGAGTGATTCACCCACATGTGAACTGTACTAGCAGAGGCTCAGAGCTATGCATTCGAAAGAAAGAATAAGAAATTATATTAAAGCAAGCTGGATTTGAAGAGCAAGGAAAGGAGTAAACGGAGAATTATCAGTGATGGCTTAAATCAGCAGTTCTCAGCATTTTGATCTTAAGATCTCCGTCAGTCTTAATAAATACTGAAGCCCTTAAAGAGAGGTTGCTTATGTTTATATATTATATGCAATTAACTATTTTTAAAGTTTATTAACCCATTTAAGAATAATTATGAAATGTGTACATATTTTTATCAAAATTCACTATATTTTCCACAATAAAACATATTGATGAAGAAGTGTTTTATTTATTTGTTCTTTGCTTTTACAAACATTTTAAATGTTTCATTTAATAGAAAACATTCCTCTCCTATATGCTTCTGTAGTCAGTCAGTATGATATGTTGGCTTAGCTAAAATATACATAGAAAATCCAATCATACAAATACATACAGTAGTCAAAAATCAGGGAGCATTAAAATCAGCTTTTCAAATAATTGTGGATATTCTTTTTGATACTATAGCAACATTTGTCAAGGATAGTTTCTAAAAGGTCACTTTCAACATCCAATCTGAAATCATATTGATAACTTTTGATTTTCTGGTATATTAAATTTTATTGATCTATTTTGACCTTTGAATGGGTATTTTGCCAATGTGTTTTGTACAAAGGTCATTTGAAAAATATATTATTTCATTGAATTATCCAGATACTCTGAATTAATACTGAGATGCAACATCTGATACTCTCACCACTTATCTCATCAGAAAAGTCAGTAAGTATTAAGCAGTTGTCAATCACATGATGAAGAATATAAAGATTCCAAAATTCTAATTTTCTCTTGAAAATGTGAATTTGTATCATTCACAAGAAATACTGTCATTTGTTTGCCTTGACTTGGCAGCTTCACCTTCATTCACTTGCAAGATGTTTGCCAAATGCCCAGCTTTGAAGAAACATAACCTATCAGTCATTCTTGCAAGTAAAAGTGATGTTTTATGAAAAACAAGCAAACAAACAAGTAGTTCAGTTTGTGACTCAAATAATTGCACCAGTGTTAGTGCTGAAGACATCCCTGAGGCTTAGTTCTGTAGCCAAAGTGTTTTACGCATGCTTCCCAATTCTCCGTACAAAATACGTGTGGCCTGTACTTAAGGATTGAGATTAAATAAAATTAATAACTTTTAGTAATTTTTGTAGCATTTTTACTGTTTTCATTCATGAACTATTTTCTTGTATGCTTTAAATATTTCCTGCAAATATATAACAGTGAAAAACAAAGTTCAAACCTGCCATTGAGATATTAATTGTCTTGATCTTGGCAGCTGCGTCTTTCCTTTGACAAGGTACTGTGTGACTGGAGTGGCGATGCTGTAATTCTTTGACTTTTCACTTGGCAAGCATCCATCAAGATCAACTGTACAGAGTTCCCTTACTCCGCCAGTTATTGAGTGCCCTTCTTAGCCAATGTAATATATAACCTACTGAACAAGATGCTTCCGTGGCTTTTAGTTTGAAAAGCTATAGCAAAGCATTGTTAGCTTAAACATCTCATTGTGCTTCCCTTTAAAGTGATATTCAATTTCTTTTCCTTAAACTCAGAATATTTTCCTTAAACTCACCTCAATTTCACTGGCATCACGATATGAGTTAAAAACTCTTCGCTGCTTAAAGCATAGCTAATTTTTTGTCACAGACTCATCTTTTATTTATGGTTTTTCTTCTATAATATTACTATATTCCAATTTTCTCTACTTTTTCTTGTGTAGATCCCTCTCTTGTATTAGTCAGAGAACTCCCTGAAATGTCATTTTACATTTTTTTCAAAATAGTTAGATTGTGCCGTTATGGGTTGAAAGAGCAAGTCTTTTAATCTGCCTGTTGAAGTCAAAGATTTAATAAAAAAATAAAAGCATATATAGGTACAACAAAGTGCACTCATTCCTTGTTTTATTTTTATGTACTTGCAAGGAAATTTTTGAAATTTCAAAGAAATGATTTTTTTGCTATTAACAAGGTTACAGGGCTTATAGAAGGTATAAGCAAGAATAGCTAATAAAATCATAGTAGGAATACTAAAAAAAGTTTGTATTACTTTCTGAAAATGCACAAATATTCTCTAACCTTATAACATTAGAGAATTCTAGAAAATAGAGTAAACAAATGCCATTCCATTAGCAACCAGAATGTTTATATTAACACATGTCAAAAAGAACTCGAAAAAGTTCTCTACAGTCATGGAAAACAGTATAAAAGTCAAACAACTCTTAAGATCATTACAAAAGGTTTTAATTTTGCAAATCTCCTGAGAGTCCTACAGGTCTTGAGTCTGTACTTGGAGAACTGTTTGTTAAGAGTGTTACCAGAACTTAAGATTGAAATGTTTTTATAGACTGGAACAACTATGACATATGAATTTATTAGTATTAGGAGTTGAATTTTACCCTCGCCAAAGATAAGCTGAAGTACTGACCCCTAATATATCAGAATGTGACCCCATTGGGAATCAAGGTCATTGCAGATATTGTTTAAAAGGGGTCATAGTGAAGTCTGGTGGACCTACTCCAATATATTTGCTGTTATTGAATGAAAAGGAGAGAGTGATGCAGGGGAAAGGTGGCATGTGGCTGAGATTGGAGAACTCTCTTGGCAAGCTGGGGGATGTCAGGAACTGGCGACTGTCACCAGAAGCTAGGGCATGGTATGGACTCCCTCGAATCCTTAGTGGGGCCCACCAACCCACAGCATCTTGATTCTGGGCTCCTCACCAGCAGAACTGTGGGAGAATAAATATCTGGTCTCTTAAGCCACCCAGTGTATGGGGCTTTGATAGAACAGCACAAGAAACACAGTACAGTTGGCTTGTCTTAAAGAAATATAGGTGAGATGGTCATCAGGGATCTGGAAGTTCAGTCCCTTCAACCAGCTATTCTCCATAGACTTCTGCCTGCAGATGCTACTCACCACTGCCAGGCCCAGGAAATCCTCTCACCCTTTCAAATCCCATGCTGTTTAAAGAAAGAGAAGTCTTTCCTTTCGCACAGAAACTTAAACTCAGGCTTTGCTATCCTAGTGCCTGCCTGGATGGCATGGGATCAAGGCTTGGGACTGTGGGGTGCTTTACCTCCAGCCAAGCTTCAAGTAGATATTCTGACTAATACTTAAGGCAGAGAGGACAAAAAAAAAAAAATCACCTTTCTTACACTGAGACCTTGGTCCTAAACTCAGATGTGTTTGCCACAAGGATCCTCCTCCAGATTCTCCTAAGAAAACCTCTAGGTTTAGTGACATACAGCTTGGCCTTTTAGGTTTATTATTTCCCCCTCTCTCTAACATTCCTTGATTATATCATAATCTCAGAGATACTACTACTTATCACTAGAAGGAAAAGTGAAGGCAAATTAGTCTTAGGAAAAGTGGGCTGTAGATTATCACAAGTTGGCTTTGTTTAATAGATAAGGAAATGCAGATGACAGAGAGAGATGATTACATTGATTAATACTAGAACACAAAGAGAAAAGAAATACCAACCCCAAAAGCTCTGACTTCCAATTCTTACTGCTTTAACTTGTAGCCTTCCCCTGTCCCTGCAAACAACCTCATTTCTACTGAAGCTGTCTTCAACACCAGACCTCCCCATGACTTAAGCCTCAGATGTCAGGAGCTTCCCCCAGCAACAAAACACTCCCTCATGCCTTCCCCTCTTGTTGGACTAATTCATGGTCTCTACATGTGGGCTACCCTGGTATTCCTCTTTTGGTACAGACACAAACTATTTTGCCACAATTAATGTTTTGGTCAACAATGTGCAGACTTAAAGCCCTGAGTTATATGGCTAGGCAAATAAAACCAGACCACAGAATTTGGTCTACTCTGGTTGCTATGATTCACCCACACGGACAAGTTAGTGGTCTCGCTCTTTCCCAAGAGCCCCAGGAAAATCAGACTCTCATATTATACTTCTTTGTCCTTTGATACTGATGCAGTCAGTCTGTCGAAATTGTGGGGCTCAAATATTTAGCTTGTGTAATGCAGTGGAACAGCTTCAACAGGTAGAGATTAGTCAAGTAACCAAACTGGAAAACATTCATACATCACTTGGGGAAGAGTGAAGTTCTCGCTATTATCGCAGGAAAGAAATAGCATAGGAATCTAGGATATTTACAGATTTCAGAAAAAAAGTAGATATAAGGGGTCTCTTTTTCTTGGAGGGATTCAAACTGAAAAATAAAAATTATTGATTGTATGAATAAATATATTTTCTTAAACGATTTAGAAAGCTCTGTTTATTCATTTACCGACAGTGTTTAGAATATATAGTAGCCGGTGTGTCTGCAGAAGTATTTATGTTGGACTGTTTGGCTTGGCCTCACCTCTGTAATAATTTATAACAGTTTCAGTGTAAACTTAACCACTGAACAGGTCACAAAGGTCCTGGATTTTAAGCATCGTCTTTGCAGATAAACCTACAGCACCAGTTCCCGCCCTGAGCTCTAACTCATTCCTCACTATCAAGCTGGTGGATAGTTTTCACTTAGAGAAGTGAAATGTTAAGGAATTTTAATTCATTTTCTTATTTCATAGCTTTGAGATTTAAAAAGACAGGCAGGTTATGTTTATTGTCAGAAGAAAAATCTTTATAGACCCTTATTGAATTAAAAATTACATTCTCTCATTTTTTTAAATGGATGAAGATCAACATTTTTATGTTTATTTATGTAATTAGCAAATACTGGCATAAAATAGGAAATGACTCTTTTAGGTGTTTCTTAAGATGTAACAATTTTGATAAGCTGATGAGAGGCATCTGTGCTCGGGTTGTAGTTTTACTTTCAAATTTTTCTAGATATTTTCCATTATATTTATACACCTCTCTAGATATAATATTGACAGATTGCTATTTTGAAAACATCTTTATTATTAATATACTATAGTTTTGTTATAAAATCAGCAAAACACAATAAAATTTTAAAAATTAGCTTTAACTACCCATATCATATATTTGTTAATTTGGCAACAGAAGTAGTATTTTTCCCCAGAAAAACAAAAAAACTCCAACTCTTCAAATAGTTTACAATATGCATTTGAGAAAGAATGAACATTTTTGAGGGAGATCAAACTGACTCACTTCGTGGTAAGCAAAATGTACATAGCCTTGTGTCTCAGGATGAATAATCTTTGTAAAAGATGCTTCTTATTAGCAGGTTTTACTCCACTTATGCATTAACAAAACTGGGTATCATGCTCTGTTTAGCTGCCATTTACTGCATCCAGGAAATACTCATTAAGCACTCATGCTGGATTACGTCCTTTGCTGGTTTTATCTTTTCCTCATGCAATTCAGCAACATGAGTATCCTTACCTGGCTTTTACAGATGATGAACTGAAGATCTGAGAGATTACTTAAGCTACTCAATATCCATGCAGCTAGGACATGGCAGTCAAGATTTGAAAAATTACAGACAGTCTGTTTCCATAACAAAGGTGCGTGATGGCAGAGCTAGGTCTGGAATGAAACAGACCAGTAGAGAATTCTGATGAGGTATCTCACTACAATGTGACCTTGGCCACTTGTTCAACCACTTCAGACTTCAGGTTTCTGCTGTTTTGTGTACTTCCTTTTTAGTCCGTTTGTTCACTGCTGTGACTAAAGAAACGAACCAGCACCATTGTAGAGGAGAAAAGGTTTATTTGAGGACTCACAGTTTCAGAGGTCTTAGTCCATGGAAGGCCGGCTCCATTTCTCGGGGCTCAGATGAGGGTAAACACCATGGTGGAGAGTGTGGCCGAGGGAAACAGCTCACATCATGGTGATCAAGAAACAGAGACAGTTCTCCATTGGCCAGGTACAAATGTATAACCTAAAGCCACACCCCCAATTAACCACTTCCTCCAGCCATACCCGACCTCTCTCCAGTTACCAATCAGTTAATCACATCAGAGGTTAAATCACTGATTGGGTTAAGACTCTCACAACCCAATCATTTCTCCTCTGAACCTTCTTGCACTGTCTCGCACGTGAGTTTTAGGGGACACCTCACATCCAGACCATACAATATCCATTGTCTCCCCAATCAGCTTGTTCAGATCCTAGGAGCCCAGAGAGTGGGACTGGGAATACCTTTCTTGGACTCTTAACATGAAAGTCAAAAAAGGCCGGATGATTTCTGACTCATGCATAAGGATAAGATGCTCTTTAGAGAACTCAAAGTTAAAAATAAACACAGCTATATGAAGTTAAAGCATAAAACAAATAAGAATAAAATGAGAAATGACTCCCATCAATTACAAAGAAAAACCAAAGGGTAATAATAATCTTACATTCCACTCTTTCCTATACCTACTGTTAATATTTTCATTTACATCCATATATAGATGTTTGTGTATGTGTGCATATAGTTATACACAGGATCATATTGCATTTATACAAGTAGGTTCATGCTGCATTTTAATAAAAACTGTAATATGGATGTAATGTTTCCAAACTGTAATATGGATATAATGTTTCTAAGTCTAAATTTTAATAACTACATTTTTCAAATATGGATGCACCACTATTTATTCATCTAGTCTCAGGTTGGTAAATATTTAGCTGCAAAAGAATCATTCTTGTATATATTTTCACTTATGTGATAATCACTATAGGAATAAATTATAGAAATGAGATGTCTGAATACAAATATATGGCCCTTTAAGTGTTATAAAATGCAAAATGCTCTCTAGAGAAGTTGTGTGAATTTACATCTCCAGGATTGTGCATACTCCTTTTGTAATCAACACTGAGTTTCTCTATTTTTTAGTCTTTTACAGTATAATATGTGGAAATTTATGCCTTTTAAATTTATTCACTTGCTAGAGTAAAAATGAATATTCTTTAAAAACTTTTTTTTCATAATTTTAGAACAGTTTTAGATTAACAGAAAAAGTGCAGAGATAGTGGAGAGTTTCCATATATCTGTTTCTCCTTTTGTTATTGACATCTGACATGACTCTGGCACATTTGTTTAGTATTAGTAAACAGATATCAATACATTATTGTTACCTAAAGTCAATGCCTTATTCAGATTTATTTAGTTTTCAGCTAGTGCCATTTTTCTCTCTAGGATGCCACACTACAGTCAGCAGTCACATATCTTTAGGCTGTGCTTGGTCTTGTCAGCTTCTCAAATTTTTCTTGTTTTTGGTGACCTTGACAGTTTTGAGGCATACTGGTCAGGTATTTGTAGAATATACTTCCATTGGGATTTGCCTGGTGTTTTCCTCATGATTGGGCCATGTTATGTGGAAGACAGAGAAGTAAAGGGCCCCTTTCATTGCATTATATCCAGGGTGCATGCTGTCAGCTTGATTTAATGGGTGCTGATATTAACCTTGACTACCAGGGGAAGTAGTGTTTGTCAGCTTTATCTACCAAAAAGTCACTTTTTTTGCCGCTTTTCCACACCATACTTGTTGGAGGAAAGTCACAATTCATGTCAAATGTTTAGTTCTGGAACTGAATTCAGCAAGATGAGAATTTAGGAAGAAGGACTTGTGGGCCAAGAGATTGCCTCATGGTAACAAAGCACACAAGCCGATCAGTGACAATCAGGCATCTGACACCCTGCACCAATCGAGTATAGAAAGGACCTGGCTGCTGCTTCACTCTTGCCTACTAATCTAGTTTACAATTCTACAGCACACTGTAACCCCAGCCCAGGGTAAGGAGATTCTGTGAAATGCAGTTCCTGTTTAGCTAAGGTGACACAATACAATCCATTATAACGTCTATCATGTTTTGCATTTTTGATGTCTCAACTTGTCTTTATTTTCTGTAATTTTGCCAAATATAATAATATTATAATTTGCAAAAAAAAAATGTCAAAGACATTCAGGCAAGTGGTAATGGTGCCCTGAGCACTGGTATTAGCAATGGAAATAAAAAGCAGAAATTTAGTAATACAATGTGGAAGATATGCTTTCGGAAGCCATAGATTTTTTTCAATTCCTTTCTCCATTTTGGCCAAAACATCAACCTCCTCTGGCACAGAGTCTTTCAAATTCTACTTCCAAGGGGATACAGAGTAGAGTTGAAGAGCATGGGCTCTGGAGTCAGATGACAGGTTTGAATTCCCTTCTGCCACTGACTAGCTTGGTGATTCATGGCAAGTCATTCTCTAAGACATGATTTCCTCATTTTTTTTCTTTTTAGATATACAAAGAGTAGGGTATATTTTTGACATATTATAAATGCAGGGAGTATACTTTTTATTTTGTGGTTGTATATGATGTGGATTTACACTGGTTGTGTATTCATATATGAACATAGGAAAGTTACATCTGATTCATTCTACTGTCTCTCCTGTTCCCATTCCTTCTCCCTCTCCCTCATTCCCCTTTGTCTAATCCAAAGTACTTCTATTTTTTCCTACTTTCCATGTTACTGTGCGTTAGCATCTTTGTATCAGAGAACATTCAGCCTTTGGTTTTTGGATATTGGCTTATTTCACTTAACATGATAGTCTCCAGTTCCCCCCATTTACAGGCAAACACCATAATTCCATTTTTCATTATGGTTGAGTAACTTTCCATTGTGTGTACATACCACATTTTCTTAAAACATTCATCTGTTGAAGGGCACCTAGGCTGGTTCCATAGTTTAGCTACTGTGAATTGAGCTGCTATAAACATTGATGTGGCTGCTTCACTATAATATGCTGATTTTAAGTCTTTAGGGTAACAACCGAGGAGTGGGATAACTGGGGCAAATGGTGGTTCTGTTCCAGGTTTTCTGAGCAATCTCCATACTGCTTTGCAGAGTGGTGGCACCAACTCTGTGGGGACTCTCTTTACATTATTGCTTGGTTCCTTTGCTGAGCAGAAGCTTTTTAGTTTTAATCCATCCCACTTTTTAATTCTTGATTTTATTTCTTGTACTATAGGGGTCTGGTTAAGGAAGTCAGGACCTAATCTGACATGATGAATATTTGGACTACTTTTTCTTCTATTAAGTGCAGGGTCTCTGTTCTAATTTCTAGGTCTTTGATCCACTTTGAATTGAGCTTTGGGCATGGTGAGAGATAGTGGTTTAGTTTCATTTTGCTGCATATGAAGTTCCAATTCTCCTAGCGCCATTTGTTGAAGAGGCTATTTTTTCACTAATGTATGTTTTCAGTTTCTTTGTCTAGTATGAGATAACTGTATTTAAATGGGTTTGTCTTTGTGTCTTCTATGTACCATGTACCATTGGTCTACATGTCTATTTTGGTGCCAATACCATGTCATTTTTGTTACTATAGCTCTGTAGTATAGTTTAAAGATTGGTATTGTGATTCTTTCATCTTCTTTCTTCTTGCTAAGAATTGCTTTGGCTATTCTGGGTCTCTTACTTTTCCAAATAAATTTCATGATTGCTTTTTCTATTTTTATGAGGAATATTGTCAGGATTTTAATTGGAATCACATTGAATTTGTATAGCACTTTTGGTAGTGTAGCCATTTTGACACACTTCCTATCCAAGAGCATGGGAGATCTTTCCATTTTCTAAGATCTTGTTCACTTTCTTTCTTTCTGTAGTGTTCTGTAGTTTCATTGTATAGGCTTTCATCTCTTTTGTTAGATTGATTCCCAAGTATTTTATTTTTCTGAGACTATTGTGAATGGGGTAATTTTTCTAATTTCTCTTTCTGAGGGTTCATCACTGATGTATAGAAATGTATTTGATTTATGGGTGTTTGTCTTATATCCTGCTCCTTTGCTGAATTCATTTATTAATTCTAGAAGTTTTCTGGTGGAGTTTTGTTGGATCCTCTAAGTATAGAATCATGTCATTGGCAAGCAGTGATAGTTTGAGTTCTTCTTTTTTTACTTGTATCCCTTTAATTTCTTTCTTCTAATTGCTATGGCTAGACTTTAAAGGATGATGTTGAATAGGAGTGGTGAGAGAGGGCACCACTGTCTTGTTTCCATTCTTAGATGGAATGCCTTCATTGTTCTCCATTTAGAATAAGGTTGGCCTTGAGCTTAGCATAGATAGCTTTTACAGTGTTGAGGTATATTCCTACTATCCCTAGTTTTTCTAGTGTTCTGAACATGAAAGCATGTTGTATTTTATCAAATGTTTTTCCTGTATCTATTGAGATGATCATATGATTTTTATCTTTAAGTCTATTGTCGTGGTGAATTATGTTTATTGATTTCCATATGTTGAGCCAACCTTGCATCCCTGGGATGAACCCTACTTAATTATGGTGCACTATCTTTTTAATATGTTTTTGTATGAAATTTGCTAGAATTTTATTGAGAATTTTTTCATCTATGTTCATCAGGGATATTAGTCTGAAGTTTTCTTTCCTTGATGTATCTTTGCCTGGCTTAAGTATCAGGGTGATACTAGCCTCACAGAATGAGTTTGAAAGGGTTCCTTCCTTCTCTATTTCATGGATTAATTTGACAAATATTGGTATTAATTCTTCATTGCAGATCTTGTAGAACTTGGCTTAGAATACTCTTGTCCTGGGCTTTTCTTGGATGGTAGGCTTTTGATGGTGTCTTCTATTTCATTGTTTGAAATTGATCTTTTTAAATTATGTATGTCCTCCTGATTCAATTTGGGCAGCTCATATTTTTTTTAGAAATTTGTTGGTGTCCTTGATACTTTCAATTTTACTGGTATATACATTTACAAAATAGTTTTGAATTATCTTCTGTATTTCAGTGGTATCTGTCATGATATTTCCTTTTTCATCAAAGATTTTAGTAATTTGAGTTTTCTCTCAACTTCTTTATGTTAGGGTGGCTAAGGGTTTATCAATTTTATTTATTTTTTCAAAGAACCAGCGTTTTGTTTTGTCAATTTTTTAAATTGTTTCTTTTGTTTCAATTTCATTGATTTATGCCCTGATTTTAACTATTTCCTGTCTTCTACTAATTTTGGTATTGATTTGTTCTTCTTTTTCTAAGGCTTTGAGATGTAATGTCAGGTCATTTATTTATTGACTTTTTCTTCTTTTAATGAATGAGCTTAATGCAATGAACTTTCTTCTTAGCACTGCCTTCATAGTGTCCCAGAGATTTTGGTATGTTGTCTCAGAATTCTCACTTATCTCTAAGAATTTTTTTTATCTCCTCCCTGATGTCTTCTGCTATCCTTGTATCACTCCATAGCATATTATTTAGTCTCCAGGTGTTAGAGTACCTTCTATTTTTTATTTTATCATTGATTTCTAATTTCATTCCATTTTGGTCTGATAGAATATCTATAATTTTTTGTATTTGCTAGGAGTTGCTTTGTGACATAATAGATGGTCTATTGTAGAAAAGGATCCATGTGCTGATGAGAAAAAAAGTGTATTCACTTGTTGGTGAATGAAATATTTTATATATGTCTGTTAAGTCTAAATTATTGATTGTGTTATTAAGTTCTATAATTTTTTTGTTTGGAAGATCTATCTGGTGGTGAGAGAGATGTGTTAAAGTCATCTAGTATTATTGTGTTGTGGTCTATTTGATTCTTGAAATTGAGAAGGGTTTGATGTACATAGATGCTCTATTGTTTGGGTATAAATATTTATGATTGTTATGTCTCATTGATATATGATTCCATTAAGCAGTATGAAATGTCCTTCCTTATCCCTTCTGACTAACTTTGGTTTGAAGTTCACTTTATCTGATATGAGGATGGAAATCCCTGCTTGTTTACATGGTCCATGTGAATGATATGTTTTTTTCCATTCTTTCACCTTCAGTCTGTGGATGTCTTTTCCAATAAGATGAGTCTCTTGAAGGCAGCATATTGTTTGGAATTTTTTTAAAAACCCAATTTGACAATTTTTTAAAAACTCAAAAGACAGTCTGTCTTTTAATCAATGACTTTAGGCCATTTACATTCATGGTTATTATTAAAATATGATTTGTATTCCCATTTATTTTTAGTTCTGTACTTGACCTGGTTTCTCCTTTGATTGGTTTTTCCTTTAGTGTAATTCCTCCCTTTGCTAATTTTCATTATTGTTTTTCATTTCCTCCTCATGAAACTTTTCACTGAAAATGTTTTGTAGTATAGATTTTCTTACTGTAAATTCTTTTCATTTTTTTTATCACGGAAGTTTTTATTTTGTCATGAAATCTGAATCTTAATTTTGCTTGATGAAAGATTCTTGGTTGGTATCCCTTCTTTTTCAGAGATTGGTATATGTTGTTCCAGGATCTCTTAGCTTTGTGGGTCTGGGTTGAGAAATCTGCTGAGATCCAAATTGATCTTGCCCTATATGTAATCTGAAACTTTTCTCTTGTGGCTTTTAAAATTATATCCTTATTCTGTATGCTAGGCATTTTTATTATAATGCCCCTTGGTGCGAATCTCTTGTAATTTTGTACACTTGGTGTACAAATTATTATTTCTTTGAAGAGACTGTGCATTCCTTTGGTTTGTATCTCTGTGACTTTCTCTATCCTAATAATTCTTATATATGATCTTTCATGTTATCCCATAATTCTTAGATGTTCAGTTATGGTTTCTTACCATCTTCACTGTGTGGTCAACTTTATTTTCAATATTGTATATTTTGTCTTCATTGTCTGAGGTTCTGTCTTCCAAGTGATCTACTCTGTTGGTACTGCTTTCTATTAAGCCTTTTATTTTGTTTATTGTTTCCTTCATTTCAAGGATTGCTGTTTTTTTTTCCCATAATCTCTCTTTCTTGAAGTAATATTTTGTTCCCTGTATTTGTTCTCTTATCTCTTTGTTGGAGTAATCAGTTGTTGTATTTGCTCTCTTATGTCATTGTTTGCTTTACAGATCATTTTAATTATATACATTCTGAACTCCTTCTCTGACATTTCATTTACTGTGCTGTCAATTGGTTCTATTGTTATATCATATTAATTTGTGGGGGGCACTTTCTTCCTTTTTTTCATGCTTTCCATGTGTGTTCCCTTCTACCAATATAGATCTAAGGTATTTCAGTTTCTACCATATAATCCCATAGTGTCCCTTCAGCTTACCGATGCCTCATCTTTAAGGGGGAGATCGATATAAACAGCACCCCATGCAAAAGATATACAGCCTTAAACCTAATAGTTTCTCTTTAGATGATTACAGCTTTGTTACAATAAACAGGAATTATAAGTTTAATTAAATTTTCTGATATTATTTCATTGAAGAGATTGTGCATTCCTTTGGTTTGTATCTCTGTGCCTTCCTCTGTCCTAATAATTCTTAGATATGGTCTTTCATGTTATCCCATAATTCTTGGATGTTCTATTCCTGGTTTCTTACTATCTTCACTGTGTGGTCAACTTTATTTCAAGATTGTATATTTTGTAATATAAACTGTAGATTTGCAAAAGGGTCTAATGGTGGACAAAGACAGAAATGGAGGGGGGCATAAGGAGTGATGTTTTTGAGGTAGGACGTAAAAATACAGAGATATTAGATCATAGGAAAAGAGAAAGATGAATCAAAAGAAGTTGTCTGATAGCAGGAGAAAAATGAGAAAGAGGTGACCCAGTGCAAGGCTCTCTCCTGCCTCTACAACAAAATGGTGACTGTTAGCACACCTAGAAGGGATACCTCTGGTATAATCAAGTTTGTGGGGACCTTGGTGATGATCTTCCATGTCCTAGCTGTTGTCCTTAGATGGAAGGGGCCACATCTCTAGCTGGTGGTGACATAGTATCAAACTCATAAGTACCTTGATGTTGGGCTTCCAGCCACCAGCCAGTGTCTCAAAATAGAAGCTGCTGTGACTAAAGATGGTGGTGGCAGCAGCAAGGGTAAATTGAGATGCCATTAGAGGTGTCCTAAGGTGGTGGCAAACAGGATGGAGCTGAACAGGTAAGCTGAAGGATGGCTTTGAGCGGCCTGTTTGGAGATGAAGCACTGTGGTGTGCAGGTGTGGTCCTCAGTGTGGTGAGGAATCCTGGGCCTGGGTCTGGGCCTGGGCTACTTGCAGGTTGACAGGGTAGTCCCGGGCCTGGGTTTGTGCTTCGCACTGGTTGGCTGGGCTGTCCTGGTCCTGCCTGATCTCCATGGGGGTCGGAAAGACTGTCCTGGGCCTGCTTGGTCTTTGCACAGATCGGTGGGGCTGTCCTGGGCTTGCCTGGTTTCTGTAGGGGTACCTGTATCTCACTGATATATCATTGTAAATAAGAAAGAAACAAAAGTCATATGGCATCTTACTTTGATAAACTACGTGGCATTTTTACACAAAAAGGTATTGGAAAAAGACATTCTCAATGTAGAGGAAGAACTATGGAGAAATGTGTTTACTTCAGCTTAACTGAAGAAGGAAGTAATGAAGATAAAGTTGGAATGCTATTATAGGGAAACTATTAGAGAGCATATTTAGTGAAATGAAATCAGGCATTATAAGACTACATACATTGTGTAATTAATACCCTGTATAATAATGAGGTATTAATTACAAAAAATTGTAAGAATGTACAAGAAATAGAGGACATCACTCTAGCACTTTTGATGTTCCAGATCAAACATGTTTGCAGATTTCATGTGGAAGATATGAAATAGCATGCTTTATTTGGTCCAGTCTCCATGATCAAGTAACCTGGCTTCTCTTCATTTAATTAATTATTATCATTTGTCAAAGGGTGGATTTGGTTGGGCAGTCTTGCCACTGTATAATATAGAGCTCTTTATTGAATGAGATAGCATCAAACTACTTCAGAGCTGCTGTGTCTTGTCCAGTCCTAACTTGCTATTTTTAGTTCACTTAGTGCTTCACTTGTAGACCAAGTGGTAAAGTTGTTCTCCTTAGGACATGACATAAGCCTTCAAATTTGTGGAACAACTTAAGCCGGTCCTCTTTAAAATAAAACTGACAGTTTGAGTTATGGTAATCTCTGGAGGCCCCACGGGATATTTTTGCATCTGGTCAAGTACCCACATGTTCTAAGGCTGAAAGCATAGAGAAGAGAGTACAAGTTCAGAAGCAGGGGGATGACTGAGGGAACACTTTAAAAAAGGAAGGATGTCATGAGGCCTAACTTGCACTTGAGTGGGGTGGCTGGGGGACACATCCTGAAGAAAGTTCAGCCAATCAGGAGGCCAGTCTCCATGATGGGCCCAAATGATCTTCACATCATCCTACACACTTCCTATTGCTCCTCATCCTAATATAGATCAGTGTTGATCTGTGTGACCGGTAGCATTAGGTAAAGTGATACTATATCACCATGACTGGTTTACAAAAGACAGTGACCTCACTCTGATCACTTGCTTTACTAGTTGTTGAGATGACTATCCCTGGTGCCTCTTCCTCTTATGAGAGAACCAGGCTTATTGGATTAAGGACCCAAATTTATGTCCTCATTTAACCTTAATTATCTTTAGAGACTTTACCTCTAAATATAGTCATGGTGGGGTTTTGGGTTTCAACATAAATTTTGTGGTGATGCAATTCAATCTTGTGACCCTTGCTTGGAGAAATCCAGCTTCCATGCTATGGGAACACTCAGGTAACCTATGGAGAGGTCCACTTATTGAAAAACAGAAGCCAACAGGTCAACAAGGAACTAAGCCCTGCCAACAACCATATGAGAGAGCTTAGACGTGTCTGCCCTGCCCTAGTGAAGACTTCACCTGCCTGATGGCAACATCATAGACCCTGAGCTAGCACTACCCAGTTAAGCCACTTGTGAGCTCCTGCCTCCTGAAATTCTATCACATAAATATTTGTTGTTTTAATCTTCAAAGTTTGAAGGGGCAATTTCCTATATACTAACAGATAACTAATACAGATGGGCATTAGGGTAAAATAGGAAATATAGAAGAGAATAAGGTTGATTAACTAATGTTAGTTGGCTCCAAATTTGCTCTAAGTAAGAGGATAGTGGCTTTAGTTGAAGGGTTTGAGTTGATGGATGAGTTTGGAATTAGTATAATAGGAAAAAGGAAAAAGAAGGAAAATGGAAGAGAAGAAAAAACTCCCTGAGGGTGTATCTGAGGTTGTAAAACATAATTCTGAGTTGTTTAACCACCTCAATATAGAGGAAGGTTTTGCACTGCAAGAATGGTAGAAAGCGGGGTAGAAAGGGTTTGAGGATGCTGCTGAGCCAGAGTAGTTCTGAGTTCCTTTTACTGGTGATTTATCTATTGCTGGTCATTGGTTTATCTTGTGCACGCTTGCTCCATGCTGACACATAGGTCTGGCTCACCTGGACTCATGCTCATGTTCCACCTGAGGGCACCATTTTACTTTTTTGTTCTGGTCCTCATCATCCTGAACTCATCACTGTTTACTGGATTCTCAGCCTAACAGCACTCTGAAAGATCCTGTGAGGTCTGCAAGTTAAGGACTGTTTTCATGAGCTGAGGTCCAGGAAGGCTAAGTGATTAATCTAGAGTCTCACAGCTAGCCAGTGACAAGCCAGGTCTATGACTTGAAACTTGTGGCTCCTTGGCTGAGACCAGATATTTTTTTCTCTTTTAGGTTTTCCTCATTCTGACTATGGTCGACCAGACTTCACAGGTACATTGGGAGCAGGCCACTAAAAGATGAGCAAATTGAGCTGCATTTAAGATTTGTGCATCCTAATATCTTAAAATATTTTTTTAACATTTTGGGTTTGGCATAGAAAATTATGCCAACATTCTTTTCCTTTCGTTTTCAAACCCACATGTATTTTCAGGGAAATTAAGCTCATATGTTTCTGATTCATTTATGTATAACTCATCAAAATATTGTTTTATAATGGTTTTTGGCAGTTCATGAAACCTTTTCCCCTCTTGCTACCATGGAGCACAGCACAAACTAACTCCAAAGACTTTTCCAAATATCTTTTACAGGAACATTAAATACTAATTGAGTTGTTTGTGATCATTGAGAATGCAAGTGAACAAATGTCCTTTGAACATGCGCTGTGTATGAGTCAGGTGTTGGCATCTAGAGTAATGAAGATACTTGATAAGTAGCCATAGGTTTCAAATATTTGCAGTAAAAGAGTGAGGGAATGATGGCAGCCAAACCATTTGATAGCACTTAAAATGCTCTTGCTACTGGGTTAACCCTTTATAAGCAGTATTTCATATAATCCTTTGAACTTCTGGAGGTGTTACTATCCTCATTTTACATGTAAGGAAACCTGAGCTTAGGGAATTTACTCAGTCAATTCATATAGTTGGTTTAAGGCACAACCTGGGGCAGTTTGATGGTACAGAGAGCTGTCTTTCAAGCTTTTATATGGATTAGGAAAAGAAGATGCAGAGAGGCTAACCTGTGTGCCCAGTTTGCCAGAGGAAGAGGTGGAACTTCAGTAAGTTTCATTTTTGTCAATGCATATAATTTATTTCTCTTTAAACTTTAATTCTGACCCAAAGCCTCTTTCCTTGTGAGTACTTTGCCTACATTTTTGGGCATTTTTTGGCAGATATCATGATTGGGCAACATGGAATCCTACACATGCTTGGTGGATGGCTTGCTTGAGATGTCAGAGCCATAATCACATGAGCGAGGGCATCTTTCAGAGAATTGGGACTCTCAGAAAAATCATCCTGTCCATGCTTTACAACTTGCTTTTATTCTACAATATTATTATTTATAATGATAATATACCAAGAAGAGTTGCCATATTTTGAAGCTATTTATGGTAAATCCTTTCTTAAATTGCCTGATTTCATACTCATTAAATCTCCATGAAATATGCAATGTCAGTGTTCTCATCTGAGAGAGTACTGAAGTAACAACCACTAAGAGACATCAGCCTCACAAATTTGATGCCAGGGAGTTTGAAAGACCAACTAATGTTAAGGGATGATCAGGAACAATCTAATTAGTTATGGTACAGAGTTATCTGTTTTCAGAATGTTGAGATGTCTGGGATAAAACAGGTCTACCTGAGAGAGTGATGTTCTCAATAGCCAATCTGAGAACTGGGGGTATTAAAATAAGAAAAATAAAATTTGATATATATGAAATTGTAAGAAAAATATTTATGTATGTATGTGTGTGTGTCTAAATATATGTGCATTGTTACGACTTGGATATGAAGTGTCCCCCAAAAGTTCATGTGTGAGACAACCCAAAAAAATTCAGAGGAGAAATGATTAGGTCTTAACCCAATCAGTTATTTAATCCCCTGATAGGGATTAACTGAGCAGTAACTAAAGTGGTAGGATGTGGCTGGAGCAGGTGGGGACTAGGGTGTGGCTTTGGTGTATATATTTGTATCTGGAGAGTGGCGTCTCTCTTGCTCTGTTTTCTGCTCATGATGTGAGCTGCTACCCTCTACCACACTTCCGTCATGATGTTCTGCCTCACCTTGAGCCCCAAGAAATGGAGATGGCCTTCTATGGAATGAGCTCTGAAACCATGAGCCTTCAAATAAACGTTTCCTCCTCTACAGTTGGGCTGGTCGGGTCATTCAGTCACAGCAGTGAAAAAGCTGACTAAAACATGGATGTATATATGTATGTGTGTATCTACACATACACAATGAAACAATAATTCAGCGAATACCTATTAGTTCAAGTTCAAGTGCATTAGCCCGGACGTTGCCTTCACCTGGGGTTCCTGGCCCTGACTAAGCACTGTGCTGACTAGCCCAAGTCATTACTACATTTATTCCTCCTTTTCTCTCTCTTTTAAAAGGTAACTTAATGTCATAATATATATCTTAAGTATGTTGTTTAACTTATTTTTGAGCTTAACATATACCTCTTTGACTTTTTTTACTCAACATTATATTTCTAAGATTAAATTGTGTTTCACAAGGGAGTTGTATGTTAAGTATTTTTACCATCATATAATAGTGCATTTAGATAACACACATTTATATATGTTTTTATGTAGTCAGCCCCTCCCCTTCCATAGTTTTGTCATCTGCTCTATCAGTTATCCATACTCAACAGCTGTCCAAAAGTATGAAATGGAAAATGCTAGAAATAAATAATTCATAAATTTCAAATAACTTATACAGTATGTTATTATAATTGTCTATTTTATCATTAGTTATTATTTTTAATCTTTTACTATGCCTAATTTATAAATAAGATAATAATTTAACTATAGCAGGTATGTATATATAGGAAAACCATAGCATATATAAGATTTGGTATTATTAACAGTTTCTGACATCCACCAAAGGTCTTGGAACAGATCCCTCATCAATAAGGGGAGAGTCTTATATCATAATTTTTCATCTGGACTATTGCTAATAGTAATTTAAGTTTATCTCTTTTCTTTATTGTTTACTTTCTAAAAATTACATCAATTTTTGTACAAGTCTTTGTTTCTCAAGCCTCTGTACATAAAAATTTTTAGCAGTGCTGGATATGCAAGTGTCCACAAATGTGAAATAATGCTACACTGTTTTTAACATCAACTTGACTTGAATGGTATTTCAGTGGAGAAGTATTTGTAGGCTGCATTGATGAGTCTGCCCTGCCCCCAAAGCACATGACCTGTGATATAAAAGATCCCTCACTTAAAAATGATGTAGGAAAAAAGGAACTTAGACGGAGTCAGGTAGATTTTCAGGCAAGCTGGTAGCATGACTGTTCTGCAAGGAGCCAGGGGTAAAATGAACCTGCTGATTATGGACGAGTAATCACAAGGCATGATGGGCGGCAACAGGAGGAAGAGAAACACGATTCAAGGACATGGAGCCACTTCAGAGGTGTTTCCTGAAATGGGACCATTTATGTAGGCTTAAGGGAGCCAACATGGGAAGGTAAGGCACCCAAAGACCCGCACTGGTAGGCAGCCACAACTACCCCTCAGTCTGAAGGGGCAAATCAGGAAGCTGCTAAAAAGCCTGGAGAACCTGACTGTGGAGGCAGAAATGCCTGTGGAAAGGGAAGGTACAGAGCCACAACAGCAGGTCAGAGAGGGGGCAGCAGATTAAACACTTCTTTCTCCGCCTTTCCTCGGATTTTCTTCTTAGGCCATCCAATGGCCAAGTTGGGAAACTAGCCATCAGAAGTCAAGGAGGCCTGGAAACTGCCCTTGGAGGGAGTGTGTTCTACCAGAGTGGGTCGGGAAAGGCAGAGTGGGCCTGGTGGGGTGGTAGGTGAGTACAGGCCAGCCCAGCAGAGGAAAAGGGAGGAGGGCTGCACCAAAGAGGGACCAACGGATCAGCATTCAGGTGACTGTAAAGGGCTGAGTTAAAGTTGGATGAAAGATGAGGTGAGGTGGTTTGGGTTTGTATTTGATGTCAGAGAAAATGCAATCTCTCCCCTTGCTGCCCAAGTCAATTCTGGTTGTTCTGTGGAGTCTGCTTTTTACTATGCGTTCCTAAGTGTTCCCTGAATACTCACCAGAAATGTGCTGCAGGGCAGGGGTTGGAACTGCAGATGGTCGTTTTCCTCCATTCTTGTCCAAGAGCAGAGACAGATAAAGGCCAGGCCATGCTCATTAGAGACAGATGTCCTTAGCTTCTCAGTGTGCATCCTGGACTCTGCAAACACCCTAGGACTGTCCTCCTTCTGGAAGTACCTACCTGAGCTCTTTGGTCCCACTAACTGTGATCACTTCCTAATTTGTTTCCATGTCAAAGATCTTGCTTTGCTCTCCTCACAATACCTTTTCCAGTCCAACAATTCAGTGTTTCCTTTAATATTCAATAGACGACGGCATATTTCACAAAGCTTTTCCTGTTTAAAGCTGAACAGGAAACAGACCTGGAGTTGGATTGCTTTCATTAGGATCTCATCATAAACCAATAAATAGATTTTAAAAATACAACAGATTGCTCAAGTATCCATACCAAGTAATATGCTGTGCAGGATGGAGAAGATCCATGTTCTTCTCTAGGAAGCCAACAATCTGCATGTGTATCTACAAAATGACTCTTTGTATAAAGGATATTATTATTTGGGCAAGAAGAGAAATATCACAGAAGTTAGGATGGTGGTGTCATCAGGGCGAGAGAATGATGTTTAGCATCATTCACTGATAGGTTCCATGTCAAAGGCATAAATTTGAACTTGGAGTTTTCTCATCTGTAAGATGAGAATAATGATATTTATAATTATTAAAATTATAGTTTTGCTTCCACTGGGAAGTGCTCAATTGGGGTCAGTGCAATCTCACTGAGGACATTTTGGAAATGTATAGGACTTTTTGTGTGTATCAATGACAAAGGCTGCTGCTGGCACTAAGGATCTGGGTAGAGTGTGAACTGACATCTTTGCGATGCAGGACTCACCCTGCCGCATAAATAGCTGTCCCATCCGAAATGCCACAGTGCTTCTGTGTAATACACTGTGTGGAACATAAATGAAAAAGTTTCCTATTTTGTGGTTCTATGTTTTGCACCTGAAGCTGCTTTTCCTCATCTCATTTTCTACCCTGCTACCCTCAGTTCTACTATAGGCCCCTGGTCACCTTGCTACTGGTTACAACCCCTATTGATGGCGGTGGGCCTACCATACCCTTCGGAGTTGGGTCTGTTTGAGTCATATCCCCAGTTTCACCAATCCTTAACCCTATGTCCTTGCGAAGTTTACTTAAATCACTGCTTCAGAGACTTAAGTTGAATAGCATTTTCTTTGTCTTAAATTTTCTTGGACATCTCAGATGATCCAGAATTCAAAATAGATTCTTCCTCCAAAGGTGTTATGAAAATTAAAGAGCTAAGGTCTGCCAAAAGCCTCATGTAAATAAAGTAAGACACATGGAAGACCTTTCATAAATGGTGAGTGTCCCTTCTACAGAGTGAATGTGTTTGATATTTTATGCCAAGGTGAAAAACTTGACAGTTAGCTTTCAGAGTATCTAGCAGATCCTAGCAATGGTTTGTAAATTTTTGGCAGCTGGAGGAGGCAAATAAGTTACATTTTATAAATCTGAATAATGAAATCATTTGCAAGGCGGCTGAAGGTAAAGAGGCTGGATGGCCAGGAAATGTTATTCTGAACATGTTGCCCTCCTCACGCACAGTTTGGGATAATACCAGGTTGTGTTCTCCTGAATGGAGGACTTCATGCCCAATCTCCACTGCTTGCTTGCAGAGAATGGCCTCCTATGTGTCACCCCACTCTGCTGTGGCACCCTCTCCAGAGCTCTAGGGATGAAGTGTCCGGGCTTTATTTTGAACTTCCTAGACTGAGCAGCTTGCCAAGCCCAGAGTGTTGTTGTAGCATATCAGAGAGTGGATTTTAACAAAGTGCAACTCTTCTGAAATAATTGACTGGCACTGGAATGTTCAGTCGCAGAGTTAGACTTTTGTCATTCTTGAAGCAGTAAATGGTCCTCTGCAAATATTTAGAAATGATGTGGAAACTCTGAAGTTCATAGCCATGGCAACCCTGAGGACGAGGACCACAGACTGTGAAAAGCATCATGCCTTCCTTAACAGAGTTATTGAATTCCTAAATATTTGTCAGAGGTGAAAACATGGAGGTTGACATAAAAGAGCAAGTTCTTCTAGTCCATTTTAAGAAGGCCCCGGTTGACATCTGACCCCCACAGTCCTATAAACGGCAGCAGAAATTCCCTTTCCACTTAAACTGCATCTGTTCGGCAAGATTTCAATAAAGCAGCAATTCATGGAAAGGTCCCCCTTATTGCAAGTGTCAAAGTTCTCCTTGTTTAAGTTAACTGTTGGCAAAGCCTGCCTGGCCTCAGCTGTGAACTTTGCCTTGTTGCCTCGTTGACAGAAATAGACTTAACAAGCAATTGTAGTGTGTATTGAAGCTCTATATTTATATAAAGATGACATGAAATAGAGTGGAGTGAAGAATATTACATTTTATACACATCCCTGAAATGAATATGATCACTTATAATCAATGTTCTCTAATAGTCCTTGAAAACTTGCCTTTGCCTATATTTACCTAAGTAAATACCCCAAGATAAATACACAAAACACAGACACACACACACAGAAAATCCATTTGGTTTGGAAATGAGGAACCATGGATTAAAATTCCCCTTATGCTTCCTTATTTGCTGGAAGATTATGGATAAATTTATTAGGGTAGGGATAAGCTTTTTTTTTTTTTTTTAGCTTTTTATGCTGTGTTGTTGAGAAGATAAATGGTAGAGCCATTTATTAAGTTGGAGAATATAGGAGAAGGAGGAAGAAAATAGAGCAGTTGAGGAAGAACTCGTTATTGTGGGAGAGGTGATTATTTCAGTTTTGTGCATCTCAAGTTTGAGAACCTGTGCTGTGTTTTTGGTGCAGTTCTATTTGGTCATGTGACACTCAAGCAGGAAATGAACTTTGGGTGTCTGATTTTCCAGTAAGATATCAGACCTTGGCATGGACTGAGGGCAGGTTCTTAAAGTGAGATTGAGAGGGCAATGATCAGAACCCAGAGGAATGTCTAAGCTTCATGGATGATTTAAACAGAAAAGTCAGTAAAGAAGAATGAGGAAGAATAGATGTTCTGGTTGTGGAGATCTGGGAAAGTCTTCTAAGGATAGACATCAGATGCATCCAAGGAGTTCAGTTAGACAGATGTCAAGGCTTGGAGGTTCATTGGTGGCCATGTGGAGTGGTTTCAGGGAGGATGAAATCCAGGCTTCTAAGACGTGAGAAATGGAAGTAATCCAGCTCCAAAATGTGGATTATGACTGTCTTCAAGTATGCAATGAGTTCTTGTAGAAGCTAAGGTAAGTTTTCACCTATTTCACCTCCACAGGACAGAAGAATGAACAACATGAGGTTAGTTGAGGTTAAATTTAAGTAGATATGTCTAGCAAGTTAAATCATGAAAGAAGTGAGTGGCAGCCTTAGAAAGTGCTAAATTCTCATCACTGTAGTCATTCGCTTCAGATGGAAAATCACCAGGGAAAGGGAACATAGAGAGGATTTGTCGTGATGTATCTCTTGCACAAAAGAGTGTGCACAGAATCTATTCTCAGACAGTCTAGAGAATGGGTGGTATCGGCTGCTTATTGTCCTTGAACTTGGGAGAGCCAGCAGCTGCTACTCTGATTCATCCTTCCCAGACCACAGGGGCCTGTAGGACTGATTATTATCTTTTCCTGTAGTGTCCAATATCAGTGGGACAGAGTTCACTGGGAAGGGCTTGTGGTGAGCTGTTGAGTGCCGAGTGCAGAGTTGAGAAAGCACAGGGCTGTCTAGGACTCTGTGGAGTCTCACCAGGGGATCTTCCCAGCATCTCCAACTTCATCCTGCTGGTGCTCTGGGAGGGGGCCCTCGGCATTTCTGCATGTCTGTGTTGCTTCACTAGTTGATTAAAAGAAAAATAAACACCTCTGGGGTGGAGGTCTCCTTCTTACTGGGGATCAGACTATATCCAGCTTCTGAGTTCTCAGGGGGTATCTCAGAGGAGGCTAATGGTTGTGCTTGGGCAGAGAATTTTCAGGCTGTGAGAGCTGCTATTGGCAGCTCCCACAGTGCATTAATTGACTGGCAATTTAATCCTTTATTAATTAATGATTCAGTAAGGATACCAAGTTGTAGATGGAAGGAGGGAAAGGCAAATCAGACAGACCATATGGCTGCCTCAAAAGACGCCAAACCAGTTTACCTTTAAATAATTATTAGGTTTTGAGTACCTAAGAGATATAAAAGCTCTACATATTTTATCTCCTTGAGATACTGTGAATCTCAGAAGCTCTTTGGGAGAAATTTTAAAGTAGTAACTTTGAGGTATTGTTATGGTTTGGATGTGAGGTGTCCCCCGAAAGCTCACGTGTGAGACAACACAAGAAGGTTCAGAGAAGAAATAATTGGGTTATGAGAACCTGAACCCAATCAATGAATTATTCACTGAATGGGATTAACTGAGTGGAAAGTGAAGACAGGTGGGGTGTGGCTGCAGTAGTATGTATTTTGTATATATTGGGGTATATATGTTGTATCTGGTGAATGGAGTCTCTCTGTGCTTTCTGATCATCACTTGAGCTGCTTCCCTCTGCCACACTCTTCTACCATGATGTTCTGCCTCCCTTTGAGCCCCAAAGAATGGAGATTGCCTTCTGTAGACTAACACCTCTGAAATCATGAGCCCTCAAATAAGCTTTCTTTTCTCCTAAAATTGTTCTGGTCAGATCATTTAGTCACAGCAGTGAAACAGCTGACTAAAACAAGTATAGGAATTATATATTTCTGGTAGCTATTTTGAATATTGTCTACTCATGAATGTGCTAGTAAAGAGTTTCAGAAATAGTTTTATATAGTGAAATCTTGATGTTCATGTGAGATGAGTACTTGGTTTCCTGTAGATCTCCAAGTTCGACATTGCCACTGTAGTTCATAATGCCAACTATGACACTTAACAAAAAAGAATAAATAAGTTAATGAATAATTACATAGAAAATTGTCTATGTGAATATGTGGTGTGTGTATGTATGTGTGTGTGTGTGTATGTGTGTGTAGGAAGAAACCTCTTTGCAGAACAAAAAACCTTAAGTAGACTGTGGAAATGCATCATCTCTTTTAATTTCCTCTGCTACAGACTGAATGCTGGTGTCCCTTCAAATTCATATGTTGAATCCATCATCCCCAATATATTTGGAGGGTGGACATTTGAGAGGGAATTAGGACATGGGGATGAAGTCCTCGTGAATGGGATTAGTGCCCTTATAAGAAGAGACACAAGAGGGATGGTCTGTCTCATCTACGTGAAGGTACGGCAGGAAAGAGTAAGACAGAACTGTGGGGGGTGCGGCTACTGTAACAAATCCTTAAAAATGTGAAAGCGGCTTAGGAACTGGGTCACAGGTGGAAGCTGGAGAGTTTTTGCGAGGCATGCTAGAAAAGGCTGATATCACTGTTAAGGGAATTTCAAAGGCAGTTTGAATGAGGGCTCAAGAAAGAGAGAAAGGCTTCAGAGGAAGTCCTGCTGTCTCAGAAAATACATAAATGGTCACGTAAAGCCTATTGGTGGATGTGTGGATGATAAAGACCATTCTGATGAGGGCTCAGATAGAGATGAAGCACATCTTATTCATCAAAAAAGAAAGGTAATCCTGTTATATCTGAAAAAGGACTTGACTGATTTGTATCCATTTTCTCGTGTTTGAAGATGGTAGAACTTGCAAGCAATGAAATTAGATATCTGACAACGGATGTTTCTAGGGGAAGGCCTGAGGGACTGCTTGTTTCCTCCTGATGGCTTATAGGAAAATGTGAGACAACATGAATGAATTGAAGATGAAAGTGTGAAATGAAAAGGCTTCAACAGATGCAGAAAATTCTAAATCTTTCCATATCATAAGAACGAGGAAAGCATGTTTGGAAGTGAACACAAAGGACCTAGTGGGCAGCCACTTGATAAGGAGATAAATGTGTCTGGGACCTGCAATGGGACAGAATGGAGGAAGATTTCCAGATGTCTCACACTTTGTAAGACTCTTCGTGCACTATTCATCAAGGCAAGGGAAGAATGACTGCCGAAGGTCATTCAGAGATCATCAGTCACTTCCTTGATTTCAAAATGCGGAAAATGGGGAACCACTGCCTTAATTTCAACAGACAGGTGGCTTCCACCTCAGTCATTGGGGTAGAGCCACGGAGGCCATTGAGATGGGAATTGCATACCCTACCTGACAGAGATGTTGGGCCAGGATCTCTGCCCCAGTGGGTCCCAGAGGCACATGACTGATCTAGGGGGCTCTATTCTTGAGCCTTAAGATAATGGAGTTTGCCTTGTTAGATTTTTTACATGTTTGAGGATAATCACTGTGTCCTTCTTTCCTATTTACCTCATTTGAAATAAAAATCTCTCTTCTATACCTGCATCACCACTGTATTTTAGAAGCACATAGTTTGTTTGATGTCACAGGTTTACAAAGGGAAAGGAATTTTGTCCCAGGGTGAAACACATCTTGAGTCTCATGCATATCTGAGTAAGATGATAATTAGATAAGATTTTTGAACTTTAGATTTTAGAGTTCATACTCAATGAGTTAAGACTTTGGGGACCTTTGGAATGGAGTGACTATACTTTGCATGTGAGAAGGACATGAATTTGGGGGACCTTAGAAAGAATGCAATAGATTGAATATGTTCCTCTGCAATTCATATGATGAACCTCTAATTCCTGGTGTGATTGTATTAGGAGGTGAAGCCTTAGGCAGGTAATAGGTAATGAAGGGGGAGCCTTTATCATGCAATTAATGCACTTGTTATAAAAAAATAATACAAAAGAGATGATCTCTCTCTCAGCCTTGTGAGGACATGACAAGAAGACAAATGTCTGCACTCCAGAAAAGAGGGTCTTCACTAGACATTAAATCTTCAGATACCTTGACTTTGGACTTCCCTGTCTCTAGAATTGTGAGAAATAAATTAAAACAAGGTTAAAAATGGAGATATTTAAAAGAATCTTAAAAAACTGTGTAAGATCATTGGATTCTAAGTTTTTGGACTCCAGGAGCTATATCTACTCTGTAAAACTACTCTGAGCACAGCTGGAGGATGGCTGTTACACAGTACCTATATATTTGTTGAAGGAATATGTTAATGAACTAATTGTTTATACCAGTCTAATAAGTAATGGACAGGGATGTAGAATAAAATGCTTAGTAAGATGCTAAGAAGTGGAGAAGAAGTAAGAAAATCTAAGGACTTGGCTATTAAATACCTGTGCATGCTATGATTGGTTGTTCCCCAAGCAGGCAGTAGAGGTTGGTATTTACAATAAAAACATACATTAGATACCTATTGCTCTCATGAGGGAGATAAAGGTAGTTTTAGAGGCACCATCTCTTACCTCCAAATGCTCTTGGAACCTTAAATGAACACAGAAAAGTGTCAAGTTTGTGAGGAATGCAGTTGGTACTGAAAATTAAAGACTACATATTGAGATGGAGATACTCATCCCTCCATTTTTCTTAGCCTCTACCATGAATGCTGTTCTTTTGTACTCTGCTTGGTGACCTCCTTTTGAAGGTCTTGCTTACATGTCCTAGGTGGAATTTATCCCAACTCTCCATTTAGAACTAGTCTCTTTTTCTTCTCTCCTTTGGAGATTATTCATATATTTATTTTTAGCAAAAATTCTTGGAGAAAGTTTCTGATATGGCACTAGCAACAGTTTTTCTGTGTGCACTGTGGCAAAGTTGCATGGTGCATAAAGAAGGCATCCAATCAACACCAATGAATTTATGAGTAAGTGAATCATAACACCATCATCTCAGACATCCAGACATTTACAAGCATTCTTGATGTCCATTCCTCAAGTGCATGACTCATAAATATTTGATGAATTAAATTCAACTGGCACAAAGCTTGTGTAGGTAGTCAAAACAGTCCTTGTGACAACATCTGTTGTCACAAGATGTGCTGTGATGAATCTCAAGAGTGTAGTGTTTCATATTTGTTTAAACAGGGATTTATTGAGTGCCTACTACGTGCTAGAGGTAAATCATAAAGGCAAGACCAGTGTCTATTTCTGATCTTGACAGTTTTACAAAACAAAAAGGATGATTTTAAACAAAGAAACGAATGATTGCAACATCCAAGAGAAATGCCTTTATAGTGGGGAGATTTATCTTTGAGGAAGAGGTGGTATTTTTAATGAATAAAATTTGAACATTTGTACGTTGTTGGGTTGGCAAGAAAAAGGAATTTTGGTGTGTCACAACTCTATGAGCAAAGTCTTCAGTATGATAAAAAATCAAGAAATAAGCAAAGGATAAAAATAAATTCATTGGCTTCAATTTTTTGGTGACCTTGACGCTTCCCACATCTCCTCCACGACCACCCTGCTGAGTTTTAACCTACATTTATTGGAGTCTATCAGGGGATGGGCAGGAAACAATATATAATTCATGAAATTTTTTTAAGCAGCAGCTGAATAAATTTTTTAAAAATTTAATCATGTTGACCATCATATTGAAACTTGACTTTGAGGACACAGCAAACAATAACAGAAGACAACCTGGGAGGACTGAACCAAGAGGGATCTGGCCCTCTCCTGTGAACACTGGTCCAATTCACCCTACAAGCCAAGTACTAGGAAATACGTCGGCTCCCTCTCTGCACTTCCCCTTTCTTTATTTCAAGAAGACTCAACAACCCCAGCTGATAGCCTTGCGGAGGTGCTGACAGGCGCCCAACTGTGGTGCAGCATGATTAACACCGTGTACTGCTGCAATTATCTCATCGAAGTCATCTGGGGACCGGCACTGCTCCCTGTGCCACAAGGCAAGAATGAGCTGTCAGTCCCTGTCTGGCTGGAGCCCAGGGTCGGTGTGGGGGATGTCACTGGGCAAATGGTTGCTGTGTCTTTAAGTAATGAGGGTAAACAGGTCCCTCACACAGGTCTCTGCTTGTGAAACTGAGTACATGTTAAGCAAAGCTGTCCAGTGCTGCCCTTGGAGCAGGGTTCCTTTTCCTGTGTACATTCATTTTATTTTATGGCCATGTAAAAGCACCTCTGTGGCGCTGGCTGCAGTAGGAAGATCAACAACGCTATAGAGCAACCCACCACCAAAAGCAATCAAGACACAAGACAGCGGGAGAAAAATACGGAGGCTGATCTTCCAGGCACCTCAGCGAGTAACCCATGTCAACAGTGAGAAGAATTGATGTTGACAGAGAGGAAAGTAGTAATTGGAATGAAACTTGTTTGAATAACAGCTTAAATGTTTCTTTCCTTGCTCTCCAGATGACATGCGCTGCAAAGCCCTGTTTCTTTCTCCTGGCTGGTTCACAGAGGATATTCTGTATCCAGGGGGCTTATGAAGGAAAAAAAAAAAACAGAGTCTGTAAATTTGCCTCTTTTGGGATACCTGTTGGGTTTTGGTTTTAGGCTCAAATGGACATTTTATTGATACTTAATCCAAATATTTTCTGCTATTCCTTTTAAAGGCCATTTTAAAGCTAGTGGGAGACTGTCCATGTCTGAGTGGTAGTGTATTGTCCACTCGACTGGTTAAGGCAATGGAGGCTGGAGGTTTCCCACAGTCTTCTTCCTTCTTAGCAAGGTCAAACTGCAGTGTAAGGACCACACTGTCGTCATTCAGCTGTAGTCAGGAATTTTTCAAAGCAGCCTGACCACTATCTAGAGCTTCTCATAGGTCACCCCATCTTGTGAAGTCGGTATAAGGAGATTTATCACGAGGGACAACTCACAAGATTATGGAGGTGGAGAGGTCCCGTGTTCTGCCATTTCACACCTGGAGACCCAGGAAACCAGAGGAGCCATGCAAAGGCCAGGGGGCTGGATAGCTGACGATGTGGGTCCCAGTCCAGGTCTGAGGGTCCAGGAGCCAACAGCAGCCAGGGGAGGGGGAGCTCAAACTCCTGGCTCAAGCTGGCAGGCGAGAGGAGGGAGTCAGGCAAGTATATCTGTCTCTTCCTTTTTGTTCTTTTTATGTTCTCAGTGACTCTGTTGAGCACCCACCTGTATGGGGCAGGGTCCTCACAATACAAATGCTAAGCTTTTCCTGAAATATTTTCACTGACACACCCGCAGTGAGGTTCAACTAGCTGCCTGGACCTCCTATGGTCCACTTAGGTTGATGCCTACGGAGTAAGTGTCTCAGCCGGGACAGCCCCAATTCCATTGCGGGGCACAGTCTCACCGTTTGTGTTCCACCATGCTGACCACTCCTCAAATTCTTTACACCCCAGTGGTATCAAGATTTCAGGTTTACCATGGCCTCGCCACTTGCTGTCTCTCAGATCATCTCTCCTCTTACATTGGCCCTGCTCATAAGCCCCGGCCATGTGGGCTTTCCACTTCTTGAACCCTGTAAGTTGGCTTGTCTCTGAGTGATTACTCTTGCCCTCCCTATGCCTGGGCTGCTCATCCTCCTCCTCCTCCCACGGCTGGATCTTTCTTGACACATGGGCTCAACTGAAGTGGTTAAAAGACACTTTCCATGATGACGTTCCCTCTCTCCAGATAAAACAAATCTCCTTGGAAAACGCTCCTTAGTCCATTTTATTTTCTATGCTGCGTGAGTTGGTTTCTAAAGATACCATTGTCACAGTGCCTTGACTTGCTGGTTGAGCTGCCTTGCCCCCACAGCATGAAAGCAGAGGTGTTTCTCTATTGTTCATTTTTGTAACTCAGCCCAGGGTGGGAGCTCCACAAGCACATGAATCTGTGCTTCTCAAGGTACAACTCATGGTGTGGTGCTGCTCTTTGCATGGGTCCAGGTCTCTCGCCACCTAATCTCTTACTTCAGAGGGCAAGCCCCTGAGCTCGGCTAGTGCTGCCTTCCTTTACACACTGGACGGAGCAGATGTCCCACCTGCCTTGGCACGGCTCCCAGGCTGTCCACCCGTCATAGAGATTCCCATGCTGTGTTCAAGCCATGGGCTGGTGAAGATAGCCTGGCCAGAGGTATGAGGTGTCCTTTATTTTATTTTTTAGGCCAGGGATTGTGTCTATATGTATGAATCAACAAAGCCAGTGTAGTGAATGTATATAAAGTATATATGCTCAAAAAATGTTAGTTGAACCAATTCACAGTCATTGTCTCCGTGACAAGGCTTCAAAAAAAGTGACATATTTTGAAGGTCCCTGTTGTTGGGAGGCTGTGTGGCTATGGCTTCTCCTCACACTGTCTCACAGACAGACTCCCAGCATTTACAGCATGAGCATCTTTTGGAGACCCTTAAAGTGGTCAATAGGAACAACCCATTCCCCTGCCTCCCGTCTCCCTCCTTCTAACTGATTAAGGAAAGCCTCCACTCCTTTCCTATCCCTGGCGCTCTCCTTTAATTCTCAGGAGAGGGAGGAGGAATTCTTAACCTGATTTGCCAAGCTGACAGAAGCTCTTTTCCTGTACTACCTCTCACCTCCCTCCACTGCTCTCCCTTGCTGGTCTTTCTGCCTCTCCCCTTTCCTCTGCTTCTCTCAAGTGGAGAAAGTGAACCTGGAGCTTCTGCCACATATACTTCTCCCCTTGCTGCAGTCCCAGGAAGGAAGATCCCAGCTCTGGATAAGACAAAGGCTGGCGAAAGGAGGCTTTGACCTTGAGCTCTAGCTGCAGGCATCCGGAGAACCTTCCACCAGGCTCTGTGATGATCTTCCTGATTGCAACAGTAATAGAATAGTAGTTTTCCATCCATTGTTTTGTTGACCTTAGGTGTATAATAAATAATTTTGAAAATATCTCTTCTATCCATTCTTGAAAGGGAGAACAGATACATTCATCTTTATTTCTACAGATTCACAGTTGGCCAATGACTGGTTTGAATTTGCCTGAGAGAAAACTGGGAAGTTACGTTTGCCCCTCTTAGAGGCCTCATCATGGACAGATGCTTAATGTGTCTGTTGAGTGACAGATACATTAATCAGGAACTTCTCACTCCTCCTGACCTGCTAATTCAACTCCACCTTGCTCTTTGCTCTAGAGAATTTGGGTCTCTGCAGACACACTCTTTACACTTTATTAGCAGACAATCTGGAGATATATTTTGAATTTATATTATCATCAACCAAAGCAGTGTTTTAAACTTCTTCTTAAGAGTGGGTTGTTATTGGCCCAGAATTAGGAGATGCTCATTATTAGCAAGCTGGCTTCAACAGTGTCACTTATGACATATCTAAGACATCCCAGCCAGCAGATGTGATGCTAGAGGAGATGATGGGTTATTTTCAACACCAGGTGACATCATGGTTTGGCATGTCTTGGTGATGGCCCAAAGACCTCATTCTCGCCTTTTAAAATATCTTGGTAAGAAATAAAAATGAAAGATGACGGAAGTGATTTTTCTACAGATTTGCGCCTGAGCAAGTGGGAAGAGAGAAAATACTCTTTTGACAATCTCACTTGCCCTTTAGAACTTAGTTGCAATTATGTTTTGAGAAATCCTCTGATCCAGTCCAAGTGCTTACAGACACAGCATTTTGGAGCTGAAATGAAGAGGGCCAATTTTTATTTGGATTCTTTAATGGGTTGGGTATTTCATGTTCATTATCTCACTATGATTTCATAGGCACCCTGTGATATCAGTATTATTATCCACATTTACAAAAGAGTAAATAACACCTAAATGGGGCAAAGGGGTCTGGTTGACATCATATGGCTACTTAGTGGCAGAATTAAGAGTTGGGTATAGATATTCTTTTCTTCACATCCAGTATTCTTTGAGCCATGAGACACAGTCTGAGAGATCACCCTTTCAAATCTTTCCCTTCATAGATGAAAAAGAAAAAGAAAATCCACAGAGAATTAATGCCTTCCCAGTGCTCCCGGAGACGGAGAGTCAGTTTGCAAGACATAAAGGAATTTTGGAAGGGAGATTCAACTCCTGTTAGCCAAATTAGCCAAATATTTGTTCATGTACTTTTTATTTTTATTTTTATTTTTGGGGGGTACTGGAGATTGAACCCAGAGGCACTTAACCAGAGTCACATCTTCAGTCCTTTTTATTTTTGTTTTGAGACAAGGTCTCGTTAAGTTACTTAGGGCTTTGCTAAGTTTCTGAGGCAGGCCTTGAACTTGTGATCTTCTTGCATCAGCCTCCTAAGTCACTGGGATTACAAGCATGCACTAGGCATGCACCACCATATCCGGCTCACGAGATTTTTTAAGTATGGAGTTTCAGTACTCATAAAAATGCAGAATTTTTGAAAAGAAAAAAAAAGACTTCAAATTGTGATTCGCTTGTCTTAGAGTGCTAGTCCTGAGTTCTGTGGGGAAACAATATATGGTGTTTTTGTTACCTAGCTCATAAAAGCTTACTCACATGATTCCATAAATATAACACACTCACTGGGTTAGTTTGATAGGAATTCCAAAACAAGTGTCAGAGATCAGGTGGCTGAACCAACACAACTTATTTTCTCTCAGTTCTGGAGTTTTGAAGTGTAAGATCAAGGTGTGGCCAGGTTGGTTTGTTCTGAAGGCTGGCAGGAGAGGATTGCTCCAGGCCTCTGTCTCAGCCATCTCCCTGTGTTTTCATGTGATATTTCCTCTGTGTGGGTCTGTGTCTGGTTTTCCTTTCTTTTTAAGGACATCATTTCTAGTGAATTAGGGCCTGTCTTAATGACCAGATTTAAATATCATTACCTCTTTAAACATCCATTCTCCATATATAGCTACATTCTAAGGTAGTGTGTATTGGTACTTTAATGTATGAATTTGGTGAAGAGTTGGATTCACCCCATAATACGCACTCACACGGAGTTGTCTCAGTAGGGAGGTATTTCTGAAGTTTATCATTTAGAAAGTATAAATTTGATTTTCCTAGGCACAATATATCAATATATACTTTCTGAGATATTTGAACAATTTTTCCTTTTTTTCTTTTTCTTTTGGTACTGAGGATTGAATTCAGCACTCAACTACTAAAACACATCTCCAGCCCTATATTGCATTTTAGTTAGAGACAGGGTCTCACTGAGTTATTTAGCACCTCACTTTTTGCTGAGGCTGGCTTTGAACTCGCAATCCTCCTGCCTCAGCCTCCAGAGCCACTGGGATTACAGGTGTGCACCACTGTGCTGGGTCTGAACTATTTTTTGAGGGTTCATTTTATAAGTCAATTATTTACAAGAAAATAAGAATGAAAAGAAAATGTGTAAGAAACTGTAGGCTTTTTCTAAGACTTGCCAGGCTGCCAAGGAGAGAGTGGAGTGTAGAATCCCATGACCTGGGCTGGTGTCAGGCTCCATCACTTTCCAGGTGACTCCTCACCTCTGTGCAAGTTGGTCATTTTTTCTTTCATCTGTAAAATAATATCCTGATGTCATATCACTGTTATGAAGGTTAACTGATTCCATGGTGTCAAAATACTTTTTATACTCTAGAGATGAGCTAGTTAATTGTTCAAAAGTTACCTTTCTTCAATGGCATCTTTAAAGCAAAAACAATATTTAAAGGAAATGAATGTAAACCTGTTTCCTTGGTGAGGAAGACAGCTGGAAAAGGATGCTGAAATCTCTCACCTGGCCCCACCCTCCACCAGCTGAAGTTCTGTAGGCTTTGCGGGGGCTTCTACTGAGTATCTTTTAAAAATAACTATTTTAAGGTCCTACCTACACAAATGCTAGTTTTGTATTATTACTTTTTATTTTTTAATCATTCCTATGAGACAGAATAACATTGTTTTCAGTTTTTAAATACCAATAAGCTAAACTGCAAAGTGGTTATCAGTGGATACACTTTAGCCCAGTATTTCTTAAATTAGCTGTAGAGAAGGCTAAACTACTAGACAAGAAAGGCTTACAAAATACAAGCCTGATTTTTAATAGCTTCAATAGCCATAAAATCACATTTTTGAATCCTATAGAAGTTTCTCTACGTCTCCTTTCCTCACATGTGGGTCAAGCCTTATGTGACCCACATATTAGATAGCTCTGATATAAGAAGACAATGAGGGTCCAGTGCTCAAACACACACTTTGTGGCTCTAGGTAGGTATTACTAAAATTTGTATCGTCGTCTTTTTGATTTAATCTTTCTGAACTCTCCAATTTCCTTATCTATAAAAGGCACAGATTACCCCTCAACCCACAAGAACCTCGTAGGAGTCTTAATACATTCAAAAAACATAAAGTGGAACTCTGAAAACTCTAAGGAGCAAAATACTAACCATTTTGGTGTAGAAAGTTTACAATAATCAATATTACTAAATAACATGTAGGTTTCACATGCTGGCAGTATTCTGGTAAAGCTTCCCAAATAAGGTAGTGACAAAATATTCTCTTTGGGAAATAGATAATTGACAGCCTGTAGTTGAATTTTGAGGTTGATCCAGGGTAATGTACATCAGATTTGCCTGGGGAAGTCCCAGTCTATGACAGTTGTCTCAGTTAATTATTAACACTGTATCATTTTCCTCTTAAACATGTCTTAGTTTGGGCAAAATGTTCTGTGGCATACTACCACGCCACTGCCTGACTCAGGTTTAGCTTCCATATATGAGAATAAACATGCAGTATCTGTCTTCTGTGTCTGCCTCACTTAATATAATGACCTCCAGTTTCATCAATGTTGCTTCAAATGACAGAATTTCATTATTTGTGATTGAATAATACTTCAATGTGTACACATACCATATTTTCTTTATTTATCTGCTGAAAGACAGCAGGATGATTCCATATCTTAGCTATTGTAAATAGTGCCACAATAAACATGCATGTGCAGGTGTTTCTTTGGTATACTGATTTCGTTTATTTTAGATACATACCCAGAAGTGGGATAGCTAGATCATGTAACAGATCTAATTTAGTATTTTGAGGAACTTCCTTACTATTTCCTATAAAGGTTGTATTAATTTTCATTCCTATCAACAGTATGTGAGTTCCTTTTACTCTATATTTTTTCCAGCCATCTCTATTTTTATTATTTTGATAATAGCCATTGTAACTTGGGTGAAGTGGTATCTCATTGTGATTTTGATTTGCATTTCCCTGATGAGTAATGGTATTCAGGTTTGTTTTTTTTTTCACGTATTTGTTGGTCATTTGTGTTTCTTCTTTTGAGAAGCATCTATGCAGATCATTTGCCCATTGTTTATTGGACTGCTTGTTTATTTTTAAAAATTTCTTATGTTTCTGGATATTGACCTTCTGTCCAATAAATAGCTTAGCCAATTTTTCTGGTAATTAGTAGGTGTCAACAATTGTTTTCCTACTGAAATAGTATCAGATTCAAGACAAAAATAGTTGCTACTATTATGGTTTGGATATGAGGTGTCTCCCAAAAGTTCCTGTGTTGATGCAGGAATGTTTTGAGGAGAAATGAATAGATTGTGAGAGCTGTAATCTAATCAGCCCATCCTAGTTTGAATGGACTTTGTGATAACTGTAGGCAGTTAAGGTATGGCTGGAGGAGGTGGGTCACTGGGGACATGCTCTGGAAGGGTTCATCTCCCCTGAGACCTCTTTTTCCTCTCTCTCTTCTTTCTTGATGTCATGAAATGCAAAGCTTCCCTCCACAACACTCTTCCCTCTGAGATGTTCATCCTCACATAGGGCCAAGAGCAATGGATTCAGCCATCTAGGGACTGAGACCTCTGATACCATAGCCAAAATAATCTTTTCCCCTCTAAGTTCTTATTGTTGTGTATTTTGGTCATAGTGATGAAAAGGCTGACTAAAACAGAAATTGATACCAAGAACAGGCTTGTTGCTGTGACTAACCTGATTCAGAAGCCTTTGGAACTGATTTGCAAGAGGATTTTGGAAAATGTTGGAGATTCAGTTGAAAAAGAAGTCTTAGGATGTTGCAGTCAGACTTGAAACAGGTGATTCTGGTAAGAGCTAGGAAGACCAAAATTCCAGGAGAAATGTGAACAATGAAAACTGTGCTCATGAAGTTTCAGAAGGGAAGAAGGACTCAATTAGGAATTGAACTAAAGACCATATATTTTGCAATCTGGTAAAGAACTCATCGATATTTTACAAATGTCCTGAGACTTTCTGTGAGGCCAGATTTAAAGAATTAATTTAATTAAACTGGCAGAGGAAATTTCAAGGTAGCACAGAATTCAAACAGTGACATGGGTACTGCTAGAAAATTTAGTCCAGTTTTCTGTATTTATTGAGAGCAACAAGCAGAAAGAAAGATTTTAAAACTTGAAATCTGACCTGAAAATCATGGGTATAACTGGGGCCAAGGAAGTTGTGGCTGTTCAAGAGATTACTGCCACTAAGGAGAAGCTAAATACTTTACAGAGAGAATATGAAAGACGCCTTGAGGACATCTCAGAAATAAGCAAGGTGACACCCATGACAAGATCAAGGGTGTAAAAGGGAAAACTTATTTGAAATATGTTGCTTTGAGAAGAGAGCACTGGGGCTATCCCCCTAGAATTGAGTTCACCATGCTCAGCTGCCCAGGCACACAGAAGCTGCTGCAGCCATTGTCCAGGAGGTCCTAACTATTGCTTAAGCTGGCAGCAGATCTTGGTGTTGTCCACACGGTGCTGGTTCTGCAGTTAAGGATTCAAGGTGGGTTCCACCAAGATACCAAAGGAAGGCCTAGGAGGCCAGGTAAAACATAGCAAGAGGCTTGGAGGCTGCCTTGAGAGGGTAAAGCATGAAACTTTGAGAAGTAAGCTAAAGTTGGAATGGAGACCCCAGGGATTACGAGATGCCAGCCATGTGGAATGTCTGCTGAGGAAAGAAGCAGCCTAAGAGAGGTGCCATGGAGGGTGGGCTTCAACCAGCAAGGTTGTAAGGGTGAGGCAGCCCAAGACCTTTGGACATCACATCTCACCACCATACGCCCCAGATACCAGACCTGGGCCTATAGACCTAATGTTTGCCTGGCTGGGTGTTGGTCTTACTTCAGTTTTCATACCTTCTTTCTATGTCCTCATCCCTGCCTTTTGGAATGGAGGTATTTACTCTGTGCCATTGTATATTGGATGTATATAACTTACTTTTGATTTTTATAGGGGTTCAGAACAAGAATTTACCCTGAGTTTCAGACACTTTGGACTAGGTTTTTGGCAATTCTTGAACTGTTATAACTATGAGAACTCTCTCTCTCTGCGTCTTGCCTGTAACGAGGGGTGCAGCTTCTCTCCACCCTGCCCTTACATCATGATGTTCTGCCTCATCTTGGTCCCAGAGCAATAGAATCAGCCATCTATGGACTGAGACTTCTGGTACTGTGAACCTACATAAACTTTTTCTCCTCTAAGTTGTTGGGTATTTTTTATCACAGATGGAAAAACGGACACAGTGTATGAAATTAAAATGTGATTAAAACAAACTTTTTAGACAAAGCATTGAGAAAATGAAAACTTTTGGAAGCCAATGTGTTGATGTCTTCTAGGCCCTACTTGAGGTTCAGTCAAAGCCAAAGGATTTAGATTCACAAATGTGTTGAGTCTAAGGCCTTCTTTGTATCCATTCATGCCTCTGTAAGTGGCCTCCTGGTGACCAGTCCTTGGGTCTGGGCCATGTGCATGGGTAGTACAATTTACCCAGTAAGAGCTCATGTACTTTGTTTGCTCCTCTGAACAATTGATATAGAAGAATCTCTGTGCTTCAATTAAGATGTGAAGACTTTCTGTGCTTCACAAAGTTTCTGTGAACTTGAAATGTGTGAAAGCACTTTGAAAATTGGAAATTGTATTAACAATTTTATGATGTTAAATAAATCTAATCAACTATTAGGAGCATCTTGCTACAATGGTCAGCTGATGACACTTTCAAGTGTAAGAGTCCCATTGCACTTGCAAAGACCCTTTTAATTAAATGATCCACTCATTCACTCAAAAAGTATTTCTTGTACATGTGCCCTGTGGCAGTTGTTCTAAATATGGGGCACAAAAGCATTTCTCCTTCCTGGAGTTCACTTGCATTTTATTTTGGGGAAATATAACTGAAAATAATAATACATTATTAGATACTACTAAACACCATGGCATGATATTGGGCTTTTCCTAAGCCTTCCTCTTATATTAACAATAATATATAGGTGTTTCCTTCTGTTAAGCTTATCTGAAATCACCAAGTATTAAATTGTATGGCCACAGGATATATAAACATAAGTAGTTTAATACAGAAAAAAGGCATGGCAAAACAACCAAAAAGTTATTCCCAGTGGCACTGTCAACTTTTCTAGGAGGTTAATTAATCACCGCAGATGAATGTAACTAACAGGTGACAGACTGAGGTTGACTGAAAAGTTGCAACTTGGAAAATCTCAAGCAAACGACATAGTATATTGGTGATAATCAAAAACATTCATAATTACTAAGTCGTTGAGAGTACATAAGATTTGAAAGAGAAGAAAACCAAATAAACATCTAAGGTATACCTTGAAATTCTATGTCTGAACATACTACTTTGTGTTTAATAAAGTTTGCTAAGCTAAATGATATCCTTCAAAGTGTTTTAAACATGGAGAGTCTTTACAGTATGGGGAAAGAGTGTATCAAATTTTGTGTCCTAAGCTCTAGTTTCATTTTTAATTTATGCAGAAAAAAACTTAATCCAAATGAATGCCCCTTTTATTCCAAATCCTCAAGCGAACAAGAATCACAATTGACATGGAAATATATATGCACTATCTCCAGAACCATTCCCCAGCACAAACATGCTTTTTGTCAATATTCCTGTCTAATCAAATATTAATAAAACTCATCTAATAATATCTGTAAGCCCCTGGCTTTGACAAGCAGGGACTAATATTCCAATGCCATATCTAACACCTATGAAAAATCTATGTAATAAAAGATATATTTCTTTTCAGCTTCCATGGGAGCATGTCAACTTAACCAATTCCATATTTACTATGGATCTGATTCTGCATGATGCAGTAGCAAGAATAAATGATTTAAAATTAGAAGACAGACTCTGAGCCTATCATATTTCACATCTGTAAGATATGAATGCTAAAGATGATAATCATCATCTTTTATGCTTTTCTTACTTGATAAGAATTCTCATTAAAAAAATATTTTTGCTGCCAATAAATATGTGACACTCTATCATATGCTGGGACTTGTGAAGGGAAAGCAAAGATAAATAGATGAAGAAAGTGAGCTCAGTAAGTTCATAGACAGGTGAGAAAGGCAGCCAGAGAACATGGAGGAGCTAGCCCTGCCAGGAACCAGAGAGGTTCTGAGGGAATCCAGCGAGCAGACCTTAAAATGCCTGATGCAGGGACTAAGGCATCATAAAAGATCTCATGCAGGAAGTGACAGGGTTTTGTTTTGGGCTTGCAATTTTTCCCTGTACATCAGACTGTCCACTGGACATCTCCACTTCAGTAACAACAGGCAACTCAAACGTAGAATGGGAAAAGGCTCCCTGTCCCCAATGAAGCCATCCTTCAGTATTCTCCACCTTAGTAAAAAAAACCTACATCTTTTCAATTGCTTCAGGACAATATATACATAATATATATACCTATATGTAGTTATGTATAATACCATTATATATATATAATATGCATTATATATACACATATATAATACATATATAATATAAAATACATTTATGTATTTATAACATTAATTATATTATACATAATTACATATATAATTTCATATGTAGCATTCAGTTCAACAGCATAAAATAGTTTCAAAATGTATTGTCATTTGAATCACTCTATAGTCTCTCCAAACTCATAACCACAGAGCAAGCCACCCTTCTCTCAGTCACCAGCATGATGATGGTAAGTCATCTACCAAGTAGGTCTCTTCAACAGTCCTTTCTCCACATAACTGGCAGAACCCTTTTTACAGAGTAAGTAGAATCCTTGCACTCTTCCTTTTAACAAAAGTGGTTCCTTTGCACTCTAAGATAAGTAAACAAAAATATGTAATACAAATCTAAATATTAGGCTGATGCTTTTCTCCTCCAGGAAAACTTGTCTGACATGAGCATGATATCTGAATGACTGCCCACACCTCTCCCTGACCTGTGCTCCCATAATACTCTGTGTGCCCCACACCCATTGTGCTCTTCACACTACACTGAAAAGAATTGTGCCTATTCCTGACAGTGAGGGGGGTCCTTGTGCATCTAATATTCTGGGAGGTCCACGAGGGCAGATGAGCTATTTGTTATATCCCTAGTACCATCAGGATTTAGGAAGCCTATGGTGATTGTTATTTCTGCATCTATATGTTTGTGGGAGTTTTATATTACCTCTAACCTGTGATGGTTTTCTCAAATAAATCTCAATGGCTCCTTGAATATGAGATTAAAATTGTTTTCCAGTAAGATACATTATTATCATGATTAAATGTATATGCCAACTTGACTGGACTATGAGGTGTCCAGATATCTGGATAAACACTAGTCTGGGTTTATCTGTGAGGATGTTCCCAGAAGAAGTTAGTATTTGAATTATTGAACAGAGAAAAGCAGATGGCCCTTTCCAACATGGGTGAGCACCCTCCAATATATTGAGGGTACAGACAGGACAAAAACATGAGGGGAAGTAGAATTTTCCCTGGCTGACTAATCAAGCTGGGACATTGTTCTTCCACCCTCAGTGCTGTTGGGTCCCAAGCCCTCAGACCTTGACTGGACTGCACCTTCAGCTCACTGGCTCTCAGGATTTTAAATTATACCATCAGGTTCACTGGATCACTGGATTGGAGATGCAAGGAGTGGGCCCTCTCAGTGTCCATAATTATGGGAGCCAGTATCTCATAAAAAATCTGTAACTGATTAGTACAGGTACAGAAGATATTTTTCGCTGGTAAAGTGTTCATTCTTTATCCCCTTTAGCTTAGTTTTCTCCATTCTATAATAAGAATAAGAAAGCTAATAATAATAATAATCTCTTGCTACCCTTGCAGAGAGGAGCATCCACTGCAAACAGGTCTAACTGATAAAATAAAAGCTACAGTCTGCTGAAGCTGTCTTGATGTCAGTCAGTACCTATGTCTTAGGAAGATAAGATGTGTACACATGAATCTGAGAGTAATTCCATGAGTACTAATTCTGAATTCTAAGTGTTCTATAAAATTTTTGAAGGGAGATGCTGTAGTAGATTGAATTAGAAGAATTCAGATTTAAGCACCAGGATATAAGCTGGGCCATGAGATGCGGGTGGGAAAGGAGGAAGATGGCAGGCATTGAAAAGTCTCAAATCTTGACATTCACCTCTAAGAGGAGTTGAGACATTTCAGAGGGGGCATTTCTTAGCTAAACAACAACAAAAAGTAGGTGGAAACAGACTGAGAACTCAAATGAATTACACTTCCTGGTACATCCTCATATTCAAAACTTCTGTGTTATAGACTCTCTCTAGACTCTGACCTTTAAAAATTTTTGTCCCTATCAGAAACTGCCTTAGTTTGGGTTCCTTCAAAAGTAGAACTTGATCCAGAGATGTGAAAAAAATATATGTAACTGTTAAAAAATAGGAAGAGCTGTGCTGCAAACTTAATAATGGATTCATGAAGATCCTTGTTGGGTGCAGGGACTACTGTTATTTTTGTGGCCTGTCAAAGAGGGATACAGCATTTCAGTCTTCAAAGAGCAGACTAGTGCAGGTTTTTCATGTGGGAGATGATGCCAGGGAACATGAGAAGGGCAAGTAGGAAACTGGGAAGAAGAAAAGGTCAATAGGAGGGTGATGCTGATATAGACGAGAGGAGCTTGGCTCTCCTGGGGCCTCTGAAGAGCCAACGCATCCCAGGACTTTTGCCTACTGGAAGGGAAACTCAGGACATTTTTGTGCTGACTCCTTTGGGGTGGTGACACATCTGCCTGTCTGGGCTGCACTTCTGTGCAGAGGTTTCATTGATGCCCACTCAGACAAGGCCATTTACTAAAGCAGAAAGTTGCAAAGCTGACATGTGAGTGAGACATTATTATATTCTCAGTGGCCATCGCTCTGGATGAGCTCAAAGGGCATGAGCGAAAAGGGGATAGTGTGGAGCACTGAGAGCCCCTGCCACAGGCAGCAACTCTCATGGCTTGGACTTCTCCCAGCTCTTTTCTCAGTTCGGTCTCCTGTCATGAGTGGTTCAGGAAACACTCTTCCTTTCCCATCTGTGGCCCTGGGAAATCTCGAGAGGATCCTCTCGACCCTGAACTCTGCAGGTGAGACACAGTTTGCATGGAACGTCTCCTATTCTGGGCACTGCCTCCTCTAAGGTGGAGGTTCAGCCACTAAGTGAGCAAAACCTGGAGCCTTCTGCCCTATTCTCTGCCCCTATTTCCTTGTAGGCTTCAATTAGCCAACATCTTGGGTAATTCACCTCCACTCCCATGTGCCTGATGCTATGCTAGGGGACCCATGGACCTGGCCTTATTTGGTCCTCCTACCAGCCTTTATAAGGTGGCCACCATGCTCCCCATTTTACCCAACAAAATGAAGCTCAGAAGAAAACTGCCAGATTCCTGAGTAGAAGAATCAGGGTTTGAAACCCATTTATGAAAATGACAAAACCACACTCTCCACACCTCTACCACCTGGCTCTGTCTATTTTCATGCTGCCACTCTGATCTCACCCACCCTGTCATCGCCCTGGACCTCAGACTGGGATCTACTATGAAAGTTGAGGGCTCATGAAGCTGAGGTCATTGAGGTCTATTAGAGTTCAGGCCCTTTACCCCCAGGAATTCCTTCCCTTGTGACCAAGGCACGTCTGCTCTCTGCTTTGAATGCTCCCAAAGGGAGTGACTCCACTGGCTTCTCTCTGCTATCTGCTCCCCTGCCTAACTACTCCTAGTGGCCTAAGATGTTCCCTGATATTTAGCTTCGATATTCCTCATGGCAGCTTGCAGCTTGTTAATTCTCTTTCTGCCCTGGTTGATGAATAGGGAGACGGATCCTCACCCTTCTCACCATATCTTTTTCTGAATGTGCTGGCAGGATGACTGTTGTCTCCAGCAGGCCTTTCTCAAGCCTGAGCCAGTCCGGGTCTATGAACCTCCCCGCAGAGGTCTCACTCTCCAAGCCAGGGACTCTTTGTGCCTCTGTTCTCAACCATGTCAATTAGCCTATGTCCTTGAATAATTTATAGCATCCAAAAAGGAGCGCAGACCTGGAGAGGCAGCCAGCTCCAGGTGGAGACAAGCTTGATGCTGCTGAAAATCACTTAATCCTTTTGCAAAGTGATATCTTAATTATTTTTTCCCTGAGGCAGAAAGCCAAGATTTCTCCTTCTCAATGTCCTTTTTATGAACTTGGAATTAGAGACTGTGGGAGCTGATTCAGACTCTATGGACCATTCCCTTATTTGGAAGCAAGTAAATTGAGGCACAGAGGGAACAGGGAAATTGCCCGAGGTGCTCCATGTGAGAATGAAGGCCAGCTCTTCAGCTGTCTAGGTCTGTATTTTCTTCACAGCAACCCTAAGAATGGACTCCTAACAATATGATACACCTGGTTCTGGTAAAAGCAGCAGTGTCCAGGACTGTGGGGGCCTGGCAGGCAAGGGAGCAGAGCAGGGCGTGGGGAGGAGGGTGCTCAGCGTCCCATGTCAAGATCAGCCACTGGTGGATCTGAGCACGAAGGACCACAGGAGCATGCAAGGAGCAGTGTCTGCCAAGCTTGGAGCAAGAGCGATCGTGTTGATCAGACAAGTTAAAGAATATAGTGGAGAGGCACGTAGGCTTCTGCAAGGGCTGAGCAAGAGAACATTGTAAGATGATGGTCTAGTGTTCTCTCCAAAGGAAACAGTACTAGATAAACCATGATATAATTCTACAATTTGCTTTCCACTCTACGTATTCTTGGTCAATTTACCTAACCCCTCTGAGCCTGTCTGCTCTTCTGTAAAAGAAAAATAACAAAGTAAAACTAAGCATTTTTTATCATATTGATTATATACAGTATATTGCATATCATGTGTCTCTATAACATAATTACGTTTCCATACGTCACACATGATATTGATACCACAGGTTGGTTACTGGTGACGATTTCTGCTCCTTCACATGTTGAAGTTTGAACATTAGAGAAGCACATCAAGGCAAGAATTTAAGCAGGGTTTATTTAAAAGGGGTAACATAGACTTCTCCTGGGAGGGAGAAGGGGCCATAGCTGGTGTCCTGGTATCCCAAGAAGTACACGTGTTTTGTCTTTTTATATATCTTAGGCTTCCTTTGTTCTCCTGCTCTCTTCCCCTCATCCGTCTCCTTCCTGTGTATGTGAGTAGGCCAAATGGTGAAAAAGCACAGGTAGGGGGATCTGGGCATGAAGGGAGTTGTAATTAACAATTCCTTGTAGGGAGAGATGATCCCTGGACAGGTTACCTTAGCAATGGGTTGGAGCAGGGGCAGGTTATCTTGATAAGGGTGGAGAAAGGGCTCTGGAGGTATTAGCATTTCAATACCTCTCCAACTTCCCAGATCCAAATTGGCCTTCTTGATCCGACCTGACTCTATCTACACTGACTGCCTGTCTAATTCTGGCTTCAATATGATCATGTTTTGTTATATGTTAACCATTTTTGTAGTATAAAATAAACATTAAAAATTGATAATGGGTTGTAATTCCTCAAGTGGATGTGATAGTTATAAAATGTTCACCCAAATGCCTAGTGGTAGTATGTGGTAAATGCATAATGAATATTTGCTATAGCTATTGGGCTTTATTGAGCTTTATCTTGTTATCATCATCACTCTTATTTCAATAATTCAAACCTTAGCCTTGTTTCTGGAGCCATTTCACTCTTAGCAGATAAAACTTCCCCTCATCTCAGAGAAAAGGGATCATTAGATATAAAATATTTCACTTTGCTCTTCCTCTTACTGACAAATGTATCAATTTTCATGCCTTCTCCTAACTTCATTTCTCCTCTGATAAGGAGAATATTTTCCTTTTTAATTTCAAGGATATAATCTTTGCATTCGGAATTGGTGCTTTTTCTAGGACCTTGAGTTGCTTTACCACAGCTTCTGTCTGCAGCATATCATTCTGCTGCAGGCTGGCTTCTCTCCAAGCACATACCTAATGGGGATCCTATACATTTTAGCTTTTTTCATAGCACAGACAGATTGAGGATTTCTCAAGTCAGCTAGTCGTGTTTCCTGTTTGTTTAACAGTTTGTGCCTCAACTTCTCTCTTTCCTCCTGTGTTTCACTATAACCAGAATAAACCAGGTTGCACTTCAATACTGTGTTTGGAAAGATCTTCAGCTAGATATCCAAGTTCATTGCTTGCTGTTTACAAATGCTGAGACACAATTCAGCTGTGCTTCCTACCCATGTGGAATGAGCTTTGCTTTGCTTAGAGTTCCCACCAGAGGCTCCTCGTTTCCTTCTAAGCCCTCACCATGGACACCTTCACGGTTCATATTTCTATCAACAGTATGCTTAAGGCACTCAAGGTTTTCTATCAAACCTTCATCTCAACCTTTCTATATCCTCTGCCCATTTCCTACTCCAAAGCCAGTTCTCCACGTTCAGGTACTTGTCATGGCAATACCCCACTTTTCTGGTACCAGAATCTGTGGTCACCATAACAAATTACCAAAAGTTCATTGGCTTAGAAAAGCAGAGATTTGTTGTCTCATAATTTGGAGTTTAGGCTGTAATCAGTATCCACCAGGCTAGAATCAAAGTGTCCATGTGACTGTGCTGTCTCTGGAGGAAACAGGAGAGAATCTTTTCTTGTCTTGCTCATCTCTTGGGGGTGACTGGCTTGCCCGGCTTACAGACACTTCAATTCCATTTCCACAATCACATTGTCTTTTCCTCTTCTATGTGTGTCAAATATCTCTTCCTGCCTCTTCTAAGGACACTTGTGATTGCATTTAGAATCTACCTATAAAATGCAGGATTATCTCCTCAACCAAGATCCTTAATATAACCATATCTGCAAAGACGCTTTTTCCATACAAAGTAACATTTAAAGGTTCCAGGGAGATAGCCTCATATATCTGGGGTATCTACTATAGAACCTAAATCATTTCTAAAGAATATAAGTCTCTTCAGTATTATTCCTCTCTAGTGTATCTTTAAAGAGAAAGAGAGAGAAAGAAAAAAAGAGAGACACAGAGATTAAACGTAAGTAGAGTCATAGTGAGACAGCCATTAGCATGAGCACATAAAATTGCAGCACACTGTGGTATCCACTGGACATCCACAGTCTCATTTGATTTTAACAATGACACTTCTCAGTAAGAACTTTTATACCCATTCTACAGTTAAAGACTAGTAAATAATGAAACAAAAGCATGGTCCATCAGAAGTTAAACTGAAGTTTGTCAAGTTCTAAAACCTGAGTCCTCCCTATGCCTTGTCTACTCTACTCTTCAGCCTTGTCATTAGGGTCTCCCAGAGGTTTGAGGTATGTCATCCACAAAGAGAACAAAAATGTCTTAGAAACAGCAGTTTTAAGAATGACCAACATTTTCTATTCAGCTCCCTTAACAATGGTGCCGCTGTCACTCATCCTTGGCAGTCCATGATATGTGTGTGTGGCCATGGGTGTACTTTCAGCTGACCACATTGGTCACCAGGCTATGACCACACAATTCTCCAATGGAATTAGAAACTCAAAGAAGTCTTCATACACACAAGGCCTTCTCAGAAACATTCTCAGGGACTACGCCCTATCTATCTTCCAAGTTTAAAGAGTTGAGTTGAGGGAGTATCTTGTCCTGGTTATAAAATGCCATTCCAGTCTGATCACTCACTTGTCTTACCCAGGTTGGCCTGAGAAATAGGACATGGCTTGACATGCATATGTCTAGGTTTGAAGAGGGACCCATGTGCTATGTCAAGAAGCTCAGGCCACACAGCTGCAGAAAGAAGTGACATGGTAGAAGACAGACCAGGAAGAAGCCAGACAGGCATTCTGGCTTTCAGCTGGCACCACAGCTGAGACAGGAAGGCAGCTGTCTTGGATTGTCCATCTCTTGTCAAGTCATCAGAGGTGACACTGTGGATAGAGAGACCCAGCCTTCCCAGACAGCCCCTAGACACTGGAACTGGCTCAATCAAAACCCTCATTATTTTGGAGCAGAGGTGAGGCTTTGTATCGGGCCTCACCTGCTTAAATTCCTAACTCAGAGTGCCAAGAGAATAAAATGACTTGCCTTAAAGCACTGAGTTCAGGAGATGATTATGTAGCAATGGATAAATGATACACGTGTGAGCAAATGCAGCCTGGTCAGTGTTCATTACTTAGAGAGTGAGGATGAAGGTAGGGGACCTGGAGGTCTCATTGCCCAAAATAAGGTGACGAGGGCCTGAAGTGGGGCAATGACATATCAAAATGAACAAAGGACTTTAGTTCCTCTCCTTCTTTCTCTTGCTTTTAGATCTTTACCTAGGCTGTTTTGCACCTCTACGGATTTGTAACACCACATCATGCTGTCTGGGAGATAGTGGGTGACTGCACAGTTGAACAAATTAACTAATTAGATGTACTTTGCCGTTTTCTTTCCATTTCATGTGTACACGGCTACATATATGCCCATGTTTGCAGTTTTTGAGTTGTTATTATCATATAACTGTAGGAGTAGATTAAAATTTATGGCCAAACAAGCATAGTGGCCAGATTTTTAGGCCATTTCTCTCTTTTTTCTCTCAAAAAATTTGCCAAATTATATCTTGCTCCTGATAAACATGGTGCCCATAAGTGGCACTGTTGAGGTATTTAGAAGGTTTAGGTCCAGAGATCTGCTTTCTCTCTAATGAGCTATATGACTTCAGAGAATTTGCTTAATTTCTCTATGCCACACAGACAAGATGAATCTACACTTAGGATTTTTGAGAGAATGAAATGAATTGCATCAGTAAATATAACTGGAGATGGTTAGCACATTTCAGTACCAAATATGTATCAGTGGAATGAAATGGGGATATAAGTGAGTTATTTTGTGATTCTTTTCTTTATCACTGTTATAAGTCCGAGTTTTAGCAGTCACATAGCTAATGTGTTCTTTCATTTAAGCTTTTTTTTTTTTCCTAACATTTTTCCTTTATGGGGAACTATTGGAACCATTTTAAATTAATTCTTTTGACTACATTTGTACAGCTCTCTTAAGTAGCTGAGTAGAACCTTAGACATATGAAATAATGACCCAATTTAAGTTGCTGTATTTTTGTAAAGCACTGGAAAAGAGGAAAGCACTTCAAAGTAATTAACATGAACATGCTCAATTACGTTTCTGTGTAACATGCCAACACCCCTGCCTGGAAATTCTGAAATCAGGAATCTCAGAATCCCCAACTGCTAGTCCAATGAGATCCTAAGGTATCCCCCTCTCTTCTCTAAGGATGGTCTTTCAGAGAATCACGAAGAATTAGAAGGTTAGAAACTAAGAAAACAGTGGCAAAGGGGGGTAAAAGAGTTCTCCCAGCAGGCCGGTGGGTGGAAGGGTCGGGTCACTGAATGTAGCCTTATTTCTGCTGGTCATGTTTCTTTCCTACCCAAGCTCCAAAGTAAGCGGACTGTATAAGCGGGAATGAAATACACAACCCCCTTGTGACTGTGAGCAGCAAAGCATTCTCCGTTTGTGGTTTTCTTCAAATGAGGCTGCTTGGAATATGTGTTTGAAAACACTGAGACTCTTTATTAATCAAGCACTTCACTTGCCCTGCCAGCACAACCTTTCATTGATGTCAAAACTCCCTTAAAAATGGTTTTGGAGCCACTTCTTGTACACAGACTTCAACAGAAGAAATATTTTTGGAATTGTAAATAGAATAATTGAGGCAAATATTTGCCCATTTGGAAAGCTTCTGTAATGGCTTTAATGTTCAGTTGCATTTTAAATATGCAGATCTGGGGCTGGGGGGGTAGGATCCAGGGACAAGAATGAAGGATACCCCAAGATCTGTACTGACTTGGGAAAGTTAAGCTGCAAAATGGACTGAATCGGAGGTGAGATATAAAAGATCATGTTCAAAAGATAAATTATTTCCAGGAAAGGAACACGCAGTGATTAAAGGGGTTAACCTGTCCAAGGAATGATATGCCAATCAGAAAGGGGCGTGCTGCAGAGAAGCTAAGGAATGGAATCACAGGGACAAGCCATAGTGATGCCCTTCTAAGAGCTGCACTGAATAGAGGCTGCCCAGACCCCCAGACACAACATGCCAGACTTAGGACTAGGTCTAACCTAATTAGCCAAGGAGTCAACCACTATATAAACCGAAACATTTGCTCTACATGGGAAATATACTTGTTGTAGTGCTATGTGCTAGGAAATCTCTTTTCTCACAAGTCTTCTTGAAAGATGGCAGCATACATCCAGGCTACTTGGGAATTGTGGTATTGTTGCAGAGGAGACGTGCCCCAGGAGCTAAATCCACCGTGGGTATCCATGACCACTGGCTATTGTGATCCCACAGGAAGGATTTTAAGCCAGTTACACAAGCAGGAATTCATTAGAAGAGTGAGACATGAGGATAATGTACACTGTAGGTGCTGCATGGACCACCTCCAGGCAGAAGGCTTGGCCCTTACAGTGAGGCTTTTAAAGAGTTGGGGTCCCTTTGTTCTTGTCTTAGTTTCTCATTCCCCCTAGATGGTTTATTACTTCTTTATTTAGCTCTCATCACAAGGGGAGCGTTGTGACTACCTCGCCACATGGGATAAAGCTAACATGGTCTTCATACTATTATTTCCTTTAGGGGTTAAATTAACTATGGCTGGGGGAAACTGGCATACTAATTTCCATTTTACAGATGCATGTCTGCTTTGATAAAGTTTTCTGTGAACACCAGTCCTGTGATTTATGGATTGTCTTTGAGGCTTATGTCTGGTGTCCTTTCTATAAGCTCATGGTCCTCCTCCTACCCACATGCTCATAGCTGAATAGGTACCTCATAGTATGAATTATGGCAACAATTTTCTCTGTAGAGGAACATATAAACATCTTGGGCCTCATGGATCCTTGTAAGCTCAAGAGTGTGTGTCTGTACAAACACATGGATCTATTGTCTATGTGTTGGCTAATTCAGTATCTGGGCCTCCAGATTCAGGGCCAGCAGTGCCTTCAGCTAGGAAACTGATCCTCCCGGAGGGCTCCTCAGAGAAAGAATACTCCTGAATGTGTGTGCGTCACAAGGTGTGATCCCAATTTAACCTCTCCAGGGCTTACTTTCCTCATCTTATGGGGAAGACAAACTTACTCAAAAATCTTGTGAGTTTATGAGACATCATAAGTATCTTCAGAGAAATGCCCCTGAACCCCCTTTACCCTGAAGTTATAGGATGCTCTATATGTGGAATGACTACTAGGCCGTGACCTGGCTCAGACAATAGCTCACCCCTCCTTCTTGGAGGGGATTCCAGCAGCAATGTTTGTACTCTGTGAACCCTTTCCCTGTGGATGAAGACGCCTGATCCAGATGAAATGCCACTGAGTCATCCCATTGACCATTTACATAAATATTCTTTGGGCCACTTGGTTCTGAGTACCTTATCTGTAGGATAAGTAGGGTTACTTGCATCATAATTATCTAAAAACTACCAACAAAAAGGCAGTGAATGAACTATGAAGCAGAGATCAAAATAAAATTTAAAACCTGCCAATAATTGATTCCAAAGATGGAGACGGAGAGAGTAGGGTTTTTAATACTGATTGTGTTCCCTTTACTTACCTCAGTGGCTCACAAGGTCCTCTACATTCTCTGCTTTTCTTTTCTACGCAATATTTCTGTTAATTTTTCACTAATACCAATGACCCCAGTCTTCCTCCCATGAAGTGCAGCTACTTTGAGCAGGTTTTTATGTATGGAAAGCAATGGTCTCTGACTTGACACCATAGGATGTAAGTCAGAGGTTACACTCTGGGTGTGGGGACTCCTAGATGGAGGGTAGGTAATCCGCTGTGGAAAAGAACTGGAAGTTAAGGTCTCTGTCAGGGGAAGCTGGAAACCTGCATCCAAACACTGCTCTCTCAGAAGCCATCTCTCTTCAAACACATTTCTGAGGAGCTGCTAAAAAACCCCAAGTGTTGGGCTATTGGTGCTTTTGAAAAAGACCAGTGTTGCTCTAACAGGTCCAGCTGAAATTTGCACCCTCTTGGAGGACACGTTTGTTATTTTTCTTCCATCCAGCACTTCACACCAGGGTGGGGAGAGGTGTTCGCCTTCGGCAGATGCTTGTTCAGGTGTGTGTTTGCAGAAGCAGACACTGAGCCTTGCTGTTGCCTGATGGGGAGATGACAGCGAGGCTCCCTCAATTCTCAAGCCCTGCTTGGGGAAGGCTCTCAGGCTGGGTGCTCTGTAGGGGAAGGGATGAGCTTGTGACAGGAAAATCTTTAAAGTCCTACTTCATGGTCTTGCAGCCCGACGCTTGAAGTCCTACACACAACAGTAGAGAAGGTCTCCAGAGAGAGAGTGATGTGATCTATCTTTCTAGGCTTCTTCCAGTCTACTTTTGAGGACCCTGTTTAAGGCCTTCCCTTTGGACATCTCTAAGGAGACAACTTGGAGAGAGGTGGAATAGGGCTTGGGGAGATCTGGGAACAGGGTCAATGTCCATAACTCACGGGCAATGTGAACCTGGGCAGCCACTAATACCTTCAGGCTTCAGTATCTTCATCTGTAAAAATGGGAACCTTGTGGTGACTACCAAGTAAGACAATGTACAGAGTGACATATATTAATTAATGAATATAACACTCTCCAAATCTCCCTCTGATCGCCCCGCTTCCCTTACTCCCAAATAATGTGCACAGACTTTGTGTTGAACAATTCAGTTATGCTTTGTTGAGTCACTGCCTATTCATGAATATGGTCTAAAAGGGTTTTTATGACCTTGAAATCTGATACTGTGGTCTTTTATATGGCTTTTAAGGTATATCCCCTTCCTTGCTTCCTTTTTTTAAAAAAGTTTTTAATTTGTTCTAATTATTATACATGACAGTAGAATGCCTTTTGACACATCATACATAAATGGAGTATAACTTCTCATTCTTCTGCTTGTACATGACTTAGAGTTACACAGGTCATGGATCATATATGCACACAGGGTAACAATGTCCAATTCATTCTACTATTTTTCCTAACCCTAAACCCTCTCCTTTCCCTTCACTTCCTTCTGTCTAATACAAAGTGCCTCTACTCTCCCCACCCCTTATTGTGAATTATCATCCACATATCAGAGAATACATTCAACCTTTGGTTCTTTGAGATTGGCCTATTTCCCTTAGCATAATATTTTCCAGTTCCATCCATTTACTGGCAAATGCCATAATTTCATTCTTCTTTAAGGCCAAGTAATATTCCATTGTGTGCATATACCACAATTTCTTTATTCATTCATGTGTTGAAGGGCAGCTAGGTTAGTTTCATAGTTTAGCTATTGTTAATTGAGCTGCTATAAACATTGATGTGGCTGCATCCCTGTAGGATGCTGATTTTAAGTCCTTTGCGTATGAACCTAGGAGTGGAATAACTAGGTCAAATGGTGGTTCCATTTCAAGTTTTCTGAAGAATCCCCATACTGCTTTCTATAGTGGTTGCACCAATTTGCAGTCCTACTGGATGTATAAGTGTACATTTCTCCTCACATCCTCACCAACATTTATTGTTTCTTGTATTCTTGATAACTGCCATTCTGACTGGCATGAGATGAAATCTTACAGTATTGATTTACATTTCTCTAATTGTAGAGATGTGGAAAATTTTTTATATATTTGTTGATCAATTATATTTCTTCTTCTGTGACCACTTCCTTACTTCTAATGTATTGATGAGATAGCTATTATTTATTGAATTTCTATTAGATAGGAGACATAATGCATACTGATATGTATTATGTATTTCTAATTATTTCAGTAATGTTTTGATGTTGGTGCTAATATTGGTCTCATAATGAAAAATAAACAAATAAACAACAAGCCACAGAGTAGGTCAATAAATGGCCTTGAGTCACACAGATACTAAATAACAGAGATAAGTGGTAAGCCAGGATTACTAAACTCCAAGTACCTAATTCTTCTCACTACTGTATAAAATGCATTGGGATTTTGTAATTAGAAGAGTACTGCGAACATGAAATAAGAAGTCAGGGACTCTTGAAGTGGCAGGACAAGGAGAGTGGGAAGAGGAAGGAAATCAGTGTGGTGCTGAGTAGGCTCCAACATCGGAAGCTTCTGAGAAGCAACCCTGTACTCCTGAGTTAATTTAACACAAGATCCACAGGCTATCCCAAGCTTAGTGGTGGGGTAGTGAGTGTAGGAGTCTAACCCAGTGCATGGATCATATAAGCAAAAGATCCTTGAATATCAATGATTAATGTAGGAAGGCCGAGCCAACTTGGATATTGATAGATGTGTCCCAGCAGGACATCAGCCAGCAGCTATTAGAAAACTTTATTTAATTCTTTGGGGAAGAAATAAGGCAACAGCAAAGAGCTGATGATCGTAAAAGCCCCATATAATGGCCATGAGTCCATGGAAGAATAATTGCACAGAGTGTAGGACAACTGGACCCACCGTCCCCTTAACAACTCAACCCTTAAAGACTTGTCACTGCTTTATCTTCCCACCAATAGAGGATGACATTACTCCTGCCATTCTTTCTAACTCAGAGAAAGCCATTGAAGTGTCTGGGTGGAGAGTCTAGTGTGATGCAGTTCAATAAATATTTATGGAGTATCCGCTATATGCCAGGCCCTATGAGAGGCACAGTGATACAGAGATGCCTAGGACAGAGTCCTTTTTGGGAATGGCAAATATATGGCACACATGTTGCCATTACCTCCTCCTCCAACATGGCAGACATCACTAATCAATCACCGGACTCCTTCCTGCTGTGTCTACACCCGGCCTCCACTTCTCAATTGGCAGCCACCGCCCATCAATAGGAGATGCTGAGGGCTCTAAATGAACTGAAGCTCCTGCTTCAAAAGTTGTTAGTCTTGGTAAGGGAGAGAGACGGAATGTTCTTATGTATATTAGTCTGTGTGGTTTAGTTTCATGGTAATAGAAAAGAAGTTTGGTGTAGCCTGGCATCTGAAGAAATGTTCACATTTCCTTCGTATCTTCTTCACTTATTTCGAAGTGGTGGATATTTGTGTATAAAGACATGATGTCTTTAGCGATGCATTTGTCCCTAAGTGCAGACTTGGTCCTCATCAGAGAGGACTTCTTTTAACATGTAATTTGAGGCAAAATTGAAATCCAGAGACACAGTTAAAGAGAGCATAAACTCTTGCTAGAACTGCAATGTATCTACCCCAGGGGTTGTAAGAATGTGCTAACCCTGACTGCCAGCTCTTTTGCAGCCAAGAAAATCAAGCCACTAAGAAGTCCTTGGGGAGGCAGGGTGGTGAATGGGGACCTATTATAAAATACACACCTTCAGGAGAACAAGAATTACAGGTAACTTCCCCCTTCTCCAGCGCAAGTAGTGGTAATAGAACTCCTCTCTGTGGATGCTAAGAAGGCTTTGCTTGTTCTGTGCCTTTGGCCATTTATATTTAATTTATGTCTTTAATTTTCTGGAAAGAACCCAGAGGAGCCCACTCCCAATGGCATGCATGATACGGGTTTGGTAAACACAAATTGAAATAAAATAAAAATGCTCTAGTGCCCCTGGACACATCCTAAACAGAATTAGCAGACTCTAAATTGTAGGGTAAGAATGATCCTTGAGTGTATCTTAAATGGCAAAGTGTGAGGGAAGAAAGGTGAGTGAAAGAAGAAGTGGAAGGGGCCATTAAAGTGACAGGATCTAGCATTAGGCATGGTTGGAGTAGACTTAAATGTTGGCCCAACTAACCTTCCTGAAAAGGAAACACGATAGCCGTGCAAAACCTGGATTTCACAGTGCGAAGAAATCAAACCTAACACTTCTCACTCTGAATCACTTTACCCAAAAGAGGGTTTTGAATTAAGACCTTCATTACTGCCAATAACTGAGTTCACCTAAATAATCTCTAGCACTTTGGAAAGAAGGTAAGGCCCTTGCTATTTGGCAGATAAAAGAGAGCAGGAATGGTGTCCTAGAGAAACCTTTTCTTTCTTTGAATTTTCTTTTTTTTCACAAATCTCTCCTGCTTCTGGCCCTCATCTCTAGAAGAATCCATTATGCAAAGTGCAGAATATGGAACCAAGGACATGTTGGCTTATTAAGATGTACTTTTGCTTGGCACTGACCCTGCAGAACATGCAGACGCTCATTCTTGGAAAGGGTTAGGCAAGATATTTAAACCTACTCAATTTCAGGAAATCTCTGTAGAGACCACCCAGACCCTCAAGTGCCTTACATCTGTGTTCCAAGAGTTGAATTTAGACAAACAGGACGTTTTGAATCCCAGTTTCAGGTTCCTCCGTCAGCGAGTAGCTGCTACGAGCAAAGTGCTGCACTTAATCGACTGTGAAATTAAATATGACTAGATTGTTCCTGCAACACTCAAATCTGTATGCACTCTCTTATCCTGACTGGAGTTGTGCATGGATTCTGAGATGGACACTTTCATTCTGGTTGTACAACAGACTTACACAGCAGTAAATGATATTCTGCAGCCTCTGAATACATTTGCATTTACATGATTCGAATAGTTAAGGCAAGAGCAAACTCTAAAGTCCTTATCGTGTCCAGTCTTTGCTCCATGCACTTGACTTGGATTAATTAATTCCATCCACATTTCCTTATATGACTGTCATATCAGTTTTCTAGGGACGTGTTAAAAAATGACCACAAAGTGAGACTTAAAACCACAAAAATTTATTTTTCACAGTATTGGAGGCCAGAAGTCCAAAATGAAGGTGGCTGTGTTGTCACTTTGTTTTGGAGGCTCAAAGAGAGAATCCTTTCATGTCCCTCTCCCAGCTTCTGGTGGCTTCTGGAAAATTCTTGGCATTTCTTGACTTGAGGTTGCTTTAATCCTTGCCAGGCTTCCCATGGCCCTTTCTTCTGTGTGTCTCTGAGTCAACTCCTTTCCTTTGTCTTAAAGGATGGCTGCTGAAGGGTTTGGGACCACCTAATATGGAATGATATCATTTGCAGATTTTTATCTGAGTAATATCTGAAAAGATCTTTATTCTAAACAAGGTCACACATGGGCATGTATTTTGGGAGGCCACTACTGAGCCCAGTAAGGTACTCATTTCACAGATGAAGGAACACAATTTATGTTGTTCAAAGCCACAGAGGAGAAATTAAGTCTTGAGTCCAAGAGTCTGAATCCAGAGACATTTCTCTTCATGACTACAATATCACTCCACTCTGCTGTGCTGGACCCTTCCTCCTGTATGCTTCACTGTGTGTGGCCAGGCCACCCGAGATGGTGACTGTGATTGCTTTCCTTATAAGGAACACCTGAGATAAGCAACTTATAAAAGAGCGGTTTCTAAGCTCATAGTTTTGGATGTTTTAGTCCGTCATGACACAGCCCAGTTCCTTTTGGGTCTGTGGTGAGAAAGGACATGATGGTCAGGAGCCCATGGCAGACCAAAGCCATTTACCTCATGACCCAGAAGTGAAAGAGAAGAGGTTGGAGTCCCACTACCCCCTGCCAGGGCACACCTTCAATAACTGCAAGGCATCTCACCAGGCCCCACCTCCTAAGGCTTTACCACCACCCAATGATGCCATCACTTCCCAGTGGTGCCCCCTCCCAGTGGTTCTGTTGAGGTGACTAGTGCCCTAAGGAACAAGTTTTCACCATGTGGAGTTTTAGGGTGTGCTCTGGATCCACAATGGCAGAGACAGCAACTAAGTTGCCCAGGTGCCTGCGCAGGACGAGTGAGCTAATGTGAGAACCCCACAGAGGCGAGAGGTGCAAGGGGCAAACATATAGATGCCTTTGACACCTGAGGGTCCCTTTCTCCAGTTTGACAGGTGAGCTCATCCTCTAGGTGCTGTGGGGTGGCAGCCAATGGCTCATACTGCAGGCTTCCCTGGGAAGCTGACCTTCAGGGATGGAAGCCACCTCACCCAGAGGAGTCTTCATGGTAAACTGAGGCCATTCTCCCTTGTCACCTAAAGAACATGGACTGACTGGGGCACTAGTACAAAACCCTACTTCCTTATCCCAAGGCAGAAATGAATCCCCAGGTGACCAGACTTTCCTTGACTCCATATTTTTGTTTGTTTGTTTGTTTGTTTGTTTTTGTGGTACTGAAGACTGAACTCAGGCACATTCTACCTCTGAACTACATTCTCAGGCTTTGTCTAAAATTTTGTTTTGAAACAGGCCTCTCTAGATTGCCCAGGGTGGCCTCAAACTTGCCATCCTCATACCTCAGCCTCCTGTGTTGCTGGGATTCTGGCACGGGTCACTGTGCTTGGCTTGACCCCACATTCTTGCTTAGCTCCATCCCCTTCCCTTCCCTATGTCTTTCTCTTGCTTCTAAGAACAAATCCATGAGTAAGTCACAGTGTATGCAAATCCCCAAATGGAGCTGCACTGCTAGAGCCAGATGTCATCTCTGTGACTTCATTTAGTCCTCCTAATGACTTTGAAAGGTAACCCTAATTGTCTCTGCTTAGAGATTAGTAAATCAAAATTCAGGGAAGATACGGGGTGGGCCTAATGCTTTGTAGGAAGTAGATTATGAAACCAAGTTTCAAAACCTGGTTGTCTGCATCCCCCACTTTCTATTAAACTCTCCTGCCTGCTTAGCAAAACACTCAGGCTGAAGACAAGGGTGCCCTTGGGAATGGATCTGGCCTAATGAAAGGTTTGGGGCTTTAGAATCAGACACAATTGGATACTTAATAAACAGAAGCTATTCCTTGAAAAAATAAGACATTTGTAACTTTTTATTGTCTTGAGGGACTTTTTCTTTCATACTCTTTGCTAAGGTTGTGAGAAATGCTTGAAAGGATGTATATAAAGTGGTGAGCACAGCAGCTTACATGTAAAACACATTCAGAAAAGGTAAGGAGATTAGTTATTGCTTTTTTGTTCTGGTCTGGTAGATTGGCTCTTAAAACTTGAGACTTTTGACCCAGCATGATTGGGTGCCAAAGTCCTAACGGTGCTCTGCAAGGGAACATTTCAGCCCCCAAAGCCAGCCAGATGCTAGAACAAGCCCCTTGGAGGCAGCCATCCACAGAGGTGCCAACGTGAACTTCAGAGGTGATGGTGATGGCAGCTTCCATGGAAGAGTGAAAAGAACACCTGAGAAATGCAAAGGTCATGAGTCACGGGGTGAATTTTACTGTGTGTGACACCTTGGCTGAAATCCTATCCCACAGGGCCATCGGGTGAACAATTAGAGAAAGTGGCTGAAATTGCTTCCATGTCTTTTTTTTTTTCCCTCCTTCTAAAAATATCTGTGCTGAGAGGTTGGCCTCCATGTGTGAGTGTGTGTGAGAGAGTGTGTGTGTGTGCGTGCGTGTGTACATGCTCATGCTGGTGCATGCCTGGGTGCTCAAGTCATTGGCTTCCTCCAGGCCCCACTTCACTATGGCTTTGCGAGCTATCTACCCCTCTCTCCTACTGCTTTCCCTCCAATTCCACATCTACGGAACAGCAGCAATATTGTCGCGCTTCTGTTTAACATAGTTTCATGGATTCTCATTTGTTAGACATCTTATTATGAGATACATTGCACCCTTTACTTACAACTTATTTGTCTCCTTTGTTTATAAAAATATTTCTTCTTCTTCAAAGACCCAGTTATGACACCATGCCTTTCTTCATGGACATCCTCAGCCTTTCTTAACTCTTCCGGGCAGAATGAGTCCCCTTTCCTGAGACTGCCCTTGGGGGCTGCTGCTGCCTCCAGCTGCAACGACACATTGTGTCGTCCACAGCATACACTCTGTGACTCTTTCAGACAGGGAAAGTGACGTGACTTGTGGTTTCGCAGGTTTGGAAATATTACCTGGAATATTACAACACTTTTATTTTATTTTATTTTACTCTTTTATTATTTTTTTAGGGACTGAATTTTATTGCTAAAACAGTTTGAATACTGATACTTCCAAATCATATAATTCATATAGAAAAAAACTGATAGAAATTTTGCAATTTGACAATAAACACATTTATGGCAAAAACAAACTTGTAAATTATTACTAATTGGGACAAAAAAATCTTTCATTTACCTTTGTAGAAAGTATTTAAAAAATTGTTACTCAAAGCAAAGATTAAAAAATCATGTAATCCCAAAATACAGGAAAGGACCTTGTAAGAAAATATGATTTTGTATTTAGAATTACAGCATATGCAGTTTAATTCATGTGAACAGTATTTTTTTTCTGATTTGGAGATATGTATGCTATGTGTTAGTCTTGTAAAAGGACTTTTACATTGTATACTATATAAACCCCTCAACATTGGGAATGCCCTGGATATAATCACTACACCTTTCTGAATATGTTTACTCATTCATAAAATAATAACTCTCTCTGTTTTAGAGTAAAAGGTTTTTAGATAATATACTTAAAATGTACTTAAAGCAGGGCTGAAGACATAGTAAATGTTGACAAAACTTTTAATAAAAGAAAAAAAGGAATGAATAAATGAAAGCATAAAATAATAAGCTTAACCTCTTTATAAATAGAATGTTATACCTTTAAAATGGGAATGATAAAGGCATCTAATTGAGGTATAAAATGACCAGAATTCTTTCCCCCTTCCCTTGTTTCTTTGTGTGCAGAAGCTTGGTTGGGTGTGACTTACTTTGGCTAGTGGTGTGTCGGTGAACTTGAGGTGGCACTTGTTCAAGTTCAAGCTCTAAGACACATTGCAGTTTCTGCTATCACCTTAAGAATCATTCTCCTGGGTACCTAGGCCACTGTCCTTAAGCCTAGACCACAATAAGAAAGTCGTCCAGCTGCCCCCAGACCTGCAGGCATGCAGTAGCCCAGGTAAGCTCAGCCACAGCAATAGAGGCAGCCCAGAAAGCTCACAATAAAAGGAGACAATAAGTTCTCTGGGACAATAAGAGGACTGCCATTGAGTTTTGGGGTAACTTGTTACACAGCATGGTGGTGACAATAAGCAACTGATACTTCCACCTCAATTAGTTTTTGTGAAGATTAAACTAGATAATTGATGTCAGCTGCTTAATACAGGCCCCATAGCATGGTAGCACAGAGGTCAGGCAATGCAATTAGTAATATTCCAAATAAGCCTTTTATAGAAAAAGAACTGTGGGCAGGAAAGGAAAGCAAGAAACTATTTGTCAAAGTCAGTGAAGCTGTCACAGCTGATCTTGGCCATTTCTTTTAAATGTACTAAAAACCATTGTCCAAGTAGATAGACCTCAGGGCATTCAGATTTAAGCAGAAAAGAGCAGACTTGGCCTGGTAACTCTCTAGCATGGCGGGGGGAGAATGTGCACCACCTTTATTATCAGTAGGAAGATCTACCAGCTCTCCTACAGCATTTTCTTTTGCAAAGCAGTTTGTTCAACCATACCTCATATTAACCATTCCTTGGGACTGATCTGTGCACAGATCAGCTAATTCCTAGAAAGTGTCAGGCAATGAGACCTATAAGGCTCCAGCCTGATGGATCCTATATTCCCAGCATCAGCTGGGACGTCCGCACTGGGAGATCCAGGCTGTTTCTCATCCCCTTCTCTCTGTGTCTATTTCTCCAGTCCCAGTGGTGACTCCAGCTCCATCCTCATCTCAGTTTCCAACCCAGAACCTGGTGACACCCGTTACTCTCCTCTCTATTCCTCTTCCTTTCCCTGGATGTCAATTTCCAATTATTTCTTGAGTCACTCTGCCTTGCTCTATCATTGCTTCTGTATTGTCATCTTTCTCTGATTCTGAGCAAAGACGCAACGTGTGTCTTCTGTCTGCCTCTTTCAATACCTCCATCCTTCATATTGGGCTCTTCCTGCTCCCTTTATATCACTTCTATTCATCTTCTGACACTGAGAGTGCATATCCACATGTGTATATGTCTATGTACATTTGTGTGTGGTCTGTGTGTTTTCTGTGTATGTGTCTCTCTGTGTTCATGTGTGTATATACGTCTGTGTGTCAATGTGTGTGTCTGTATGTTTGTGTCTATGAGTATTGTCCTATATTGTGCTTCAGGTCTCTTTGTAAATCCTTTGTCTTTAAGACTCCTAGCTGGGCATTGTGGCACATTCCTGTAATCCCAGCACCTTGGAAGACTGAGGCAGGTGGATCACAAGTTTGAGGCCAGTCTCAGCAACTTAGCGAGGCCGTATGCAACTTAGTGAAATTCTGTCTCAAAATAAAGAAAAAGAAAATCATTAAAAAAAGAACTGGATATGTGGTTCAATGGTTAAGGCCCCCTGGGGGTTCAATTTATAGTACCAAAAAAAAAAAAAGAAAGAAAGAAAAAGTGTATCATCTAGAATTTTGTTTGTACTCAGAAATATTGGGCAGATGCTATGGGTTGGTGCATCGGTGTTCAGAGATAGGACTTTCAGGAAGTGATTGGATATGAGGGCTCTGACCTCATCAGTAGATTAATCCATTGGTAGCTTCATAGCCGAATGGACTACTGGAAGGAGATGGGACCTAGCTGATGGGAGTAGAACCTGGGGATATGCCCTTGAGGATTCCATATCCCCCTAGACCCTTTCTCCCTCCTTCTCTCTCCCTTTCCTTCCCCTTCTGTTTCCTGGATGCCATAAGGTCAGCAGTTTTGCTCTGCCATCCCCTCCCTCCCAATGTTCTGCTTTGCGTAAGTCCACAGAGATGGGGCCAATCCACTACACTCTGAAATCTGAGCCAACACGCATCTCCCTCTTTTAAGTTGATGTTCTCTAGATATTTGGTCACAGCGACAGAAAGCTGACTGATGCAGTGGGTTGTCAGTTCTGAGTAGATGCCGTGCAATCCGGCACTGGATGAATGTCTGTGTATCTCCATTCCCATCCACCAGAGCCCACCTGTGTCGGGAGGAGAGGCGATGATTGAGTCCATAACAAATACCAGCCTGTCAGGGATCAGAGGAAGCCCATTAGGAGTGGTTTTTCACAATGGGCTATTCAGGGAAGGCTCTTGATCAGAGTAAATGGCAAAAGGGGACATCAGAAAATAAGATGGGAAAGGAGGATGAACTATCCCTGCAATGCCCAGGCTGAGTCCAGCACTGCCCTGTGTGCCCCTTTGTTGCTCTCACCCTCAGAGGCTGGGAGGGAAGGAGAGCAGCCACGAGGAATCGGAGAGCTCGCATCTGTCTGCAAAAGTCTGCACGTACAATGTGCTGGCCTTGTTTTCACCCTGTTTGTAATTCTACACTGTCACATTTAGTACAGGGATGATCACAGGAGCATGTGCCTGTAGGGATGTCGTGAGAAATCAATAAACTAGAACCTCATGCTGTTGAATATCATCCCCAGGCCACTGTTTGGAGGGTATTGATACCCGATGACGGAGAAGAGAAGCCACCTCTGTGCAGTTTGATGACTTGTCCTTTTTTGAGCCTGAAGTCACAGCACCTACTAGCTTCTGATATTCCTTCCTTCTGGATGGTGTAGACTCAGGGGGATCCTATTGCTGCTCTCGACCTTCCCTCTCCATGCCTTTTTATTTATTTGACCCAACATCTCCCCTTCTTCGAGGATTGACAGAAATATTGTTCCATGGTTGTGTTGGCAAATTCACGATGCTGTGGCCAAGGCTCCAGCTCAGACCAGGATTCCTGGTTCCTGTCATTGTCTTTCTAGTTAGTCCACAAAGTGACAGTAATTGTGATAGTAGTAACCCCCCCCTTTTATTTTTGGCTTATCAGCTGTCAAAATGCTATTTGTCCCTAAAAGGTTAATATTCTGAGGGCAGCATAATCTTGTCATCCCTTCCTCTGTGCAAGGTTTTTCAAGGAGGATGTGAGGGATTATAGTGATAGTGCCCAAGATGCTTGGTGCTGTTGGCAGAGAAGTGGATTTGCCTTGGGTTTCAGGGCAGAAAACAAGAACACCCCCAGATGTGTGAGGCTGGTGACTTCTTGAAGGGAGAGAGTGACCGAGTCTGAAGCATCATCTTTCTGGTGTCCAGTGTATGTTTCGCTGCAAGAAAGAGAATGTTTTATTTATGATGTTGCTCTGAATGGATTAATTTGGGTAGGCGGTGCAAAAAGAAAAGGCTTCCTCTTAAGCCTCATCCCTCTGCAGTCCCCTGTTTTCCACTTTCTGACAGCACTGGCCGTGACCTCACTCTTGTCACCTGTCTGATCTTTCACCCTGTGACAGAAACAAAGGTGATAGACTTGAAGGCTCAGCAAGGGAATCTGGCTTTTAACCTTCCAGGTGTGAGGAAGAAAGGGCAGGGGTGGGGGAGGGCACGTCATGGAGTCTGCTACACCCTGTGGTCACCCTCCTGGACACAACCTGCAAAGGGGAGTCACACACTCTGCCCCACAGGGTGGGTCAATGGGTCCAAACAGGTGAGGGGACATTGTAATGGATGCAGCTGGTCGTCATTTTAGATCTTAATAGAAGAAAAGATGCAGACAAAATAAGCTGTCCCAATAAACTACTAGGTGGATTAGTAATACCTGCATTTGACGGAAAAGGGTCAAAGGATACACGGATTGGTGAGACTTTTGATGCCTGAATTTTACTGAAGCAATTAGTGCCAATTAAAATGACACCAGAGAAGAGGCTGGAAAGCTCCCTACCCCCTCCAATCATGTCAGGAGAAGGGTTTTGATGGCTGAGATGCAAGGAAAGATGGGTGATTAGGAAGCATAATTTGCTCAATTACTTGTGATTTGGCAGAAGTTGGTTTTTAGTGTTGTTTTTGTAACCTGAAAATAGAGGTCTTAGAAGGCTTTGAAATTAAGGCAAGACGTGTTGAGTGAAATAACTTTAACTCAGGGCCAACTTTAAGAGCGTAAGGACTACCACGCTAGATGGGCACTGCACTGGGCCCCGGCTGCCATTTTGTCTCTGACAGACACTGAGGGAGATGTGTTGAGAGAAACTTGAGCTGCAGAGCACAAGAGTTAAGGAAGGACTTGGAGATGCCTTCCATCGGCTGTCACCAGATGGGCCACGGCAACTCTTCTCAAATCCTCAGTGTATTAGCCTTTCCTGCCTTTTGGAATACAATTGTAGTTTATTGACTTTGGGCCTTACCAGTTGTGTGAAATCTGGAAACTGGCTTAACTCTTAGAATTTCAATATCCACAGTTTGAAAACAGGTCTAATAATAGCTACTCTCACAGAAGCATTTTGACTATTAAGCAAATGCATAATAAAAGACACTAAATATGGCTTTTAGAACTCACCACACAATCAATTCAACAATTTAACCCATTTGCTTTTCACACCACTTCTGGATTTGGTTTTCACAGCCCCATTTTATAGATAAGAAAACTATTCACATGGGCTTAACTTGGGCACAGAGCTAGAAGCTTGGCTGTGAGGCCACCCTGAGACCTTTGTGTCTCAGAATCTACTTCAGTTACAAGGTGTTGGGTGTTGGTGAATAAACAGGGGCTTATTTCAGTTTGAGCTGTTTTAGAAATGCGAATTCCTTGATTAGGCAACTCATTGGGATGAGGCTGAGATGACCTCACACGTATTACCAAATATAAGAAAGAGCCCTCTTTTAGAAGGAACTGGACTTCAGCACCATTTATAACCATTTTCTCACACATACAACCACATGAACCAATCTTTTTGTCTTATGTTAAGATCTTTGAGTCTACCAGACTAAGCTGTGCCTTTCCGAAGGTCACTTGAAATTAAATGCCAGTGGTTGCCTCCGTCTTGCTTTCCTTTTGTCAAACATAAGTATTTCAGCTGCCTTCAGAATAATACGAAGCCAAAACAAAGGATCTTCAAGCCTTTGAGTAGTTCTCCCCTCTGTTGTCAATACATTTGGAAAATCTTTGCATATTTGAATTAAGATTTTATTTCTGATAATTGCCTATTCCTAGATAACTCGATTGACTCAGGGCAAATACAAGAACTCTATTTAAATAGTGGCAAAGGACCTAAGTAAAACACCCTTTAAAAAGGCACAGACTGTGAAGAATGAAGTTGAGTCACCATCAGCAAGAAACCACCAACTTCTTGCAGGAAGGAGTCTTGAAAAGCCCTGGGTTTTCAACTCTGGAGATCTAACCTGGATATCAGGATGGCTCAACGTCTCATCTCTGGAAGTTTCTCAGACTAGATCTACTGAGATCTTGGGCTAGACAGTTCTTCATTGCGGAGAGCATTCCTGTTCATTATAGGATATTGAGCAGCATGCCTGACAGCTGTCCATTAGAGATCAGTAGCACCATCCACATCCAAGTTGTGACAGTCCAAAATATTTCCTCACACTGCCAAATGGGGACAAAATCACCTCTATTGAGAATCACTGATTTGCCTTATACCAAGGAATAGCCAGCTTTCTGTTTTGTTTTGTAAAGGATCTCATAGTAACTATTTTAAGCTTTGAGATATGTGTGTCTGTCACTTCTACTGAATGCTGTCACTGTTGTGCAAAAGCTGATATAGATTCATTCAAGTAAGAGAGCATATCTGTGTTCCAGTAAAACTTTATTTACAAAGAGAGAGTGGTTTGGATTTGGCCCTGGGGATTTTACTATGCTGACCTCTGATTTATATCATAGTGAAATAACATGAAATGATGTGGTATAATATAATACCTAGTTCAAGAGAGAAAGAACATTTCCATTCAATAAAAATAGGTATTACTGATAGCACCACCAAGAGACAGCCACCATCATCTTCTCAATACGAGAATGGACTTTGCAAGCATGTATGTGCTTATACACTAATTTTGGCCAAGGATGAAAATTTGAAATCTTGCTATATATGTCTAATTTTGTATCCTAATATTTTTATATCATGCCATTTAAGATGTAAGTAGTTTATTGTATTCTATATTCATGAAAATCATAATTTAAATAATTTATAGTCATCTATTTTATTGCTTGTTATTTCCTGTAATTGAATATTTTTACTTTTCCATTTTTTTTTCCTTGTAAGATTAATGATACAAAGGAAAATTCTCTCTCTCTCTCCATCTATGTGATAATTTCATTTGGACAGATTTATAGCAGTAGATTAATCTAGAGAAAATATTTTCAAGGTCTCTTGATCATTTTATAAATCGACCTTCAGAAAATTTCTGATAGCTTATGGTCCTATCAGAGTTAGATATATTGAACCAAATTGCAAGCCAGCTGGGACTCTACCAGCAGGCAGAGTGAACAGCTTTTCCACATTAACCTCCCCTTATGATACCCTGCACAGAATTTGCTAGAACCTTTCACATGGTTATAGCAAACCATGTGTATATGTATAGCAAACCATATGTCACCGTGTGTATGGACAGTGGAAGAAGAGAAATTCTAAGAATGGGCCATATGCTGTTGAAACAAAGTTGACATGTTCCTTCGAGTCTTTAAGAAAAAAAACAACTGTGGTTTGCAGTCCATGAGTGCCTGGTCATACAAGGAACGACCCTCCAAGTTTGGGACTGTCGGTAACGGCAACACTCTAAGCACCCAAATTGCTTAAGTTGACATGTCACAGGTTGAGTGGGTGTAAAAAAAAAATGACATAGGACTCACATAGTAGAGGTATTGACATGAAAGGAAGACCAGGAGGGGTCTCATTTCCCTGCACAATTCTAGGGTTTGTGTCCTTTAAATGTGCTGAATATTACCATTAGGAAAATATCATTTATGTGGATCATTGGATTTCCTGTTTTTAATCCCTGCAAGCATTCTGGCAATCTTCAGAGCTAGCAGAAACCACAATCGTGCTGTACAGAAACCTGAGCTTGCACAGGCCACCCAACCCAATGGGGAAATTTCTTATAACCGGTTCTTTCTCACAACTCCTCCAGGCTCAGGTGAGACAGCCAACCAGACTGCAGACCAGGACTCCGTGGAAGAACCAGGGAAACTGAAATCTATCAAGGCTTGTGTTTTATCCTTCAGGGCTGAGTCTAATATGGGGTGGGATGTCTGAGCCACACAAATTTTTCCAGAGAAAAACTGGAGAAAACTAGTGCTCTACTTCAGAGTGTTCATTTTCTGTGGCTCTTTGGAAGTGTGCCCTTAGCTCATCTTTCCTGAAGGGATTAACCAGTGATGGTCAACAAGGGTAGACCAGTTGTCAAAAATCTCCAGGCTCCCTATTACAACAAGTGATATGCAAATACAACACACACACACACACACACTTAAAACCTGTAAGATTGCAAGGATGTAAATGATTAACTCCATGTTTTCAAATTCTCACCATATGCTTCTGTTTTTATGTTTCAGGCACAGATCATTTGGCCAAGAAATTTAATGCAGTCCTGAAAGATCTTCATGACTATTCCCTCTCGATGACACTTCCTGTCCTTCCTGGGCAGCTCTGGAGCTTCTGGGGGCAGCAGCCACCCTGTGTATGGACAGTAGATGTCTAATTTGCTATTGTGACGGTCCTGTAGCCACTCCCTAGGAGGGCCCTGACTGGAGGGAGAGTTAGGTGCAAAGGGACTGGCCAGGCGAGACAAAGAGAAAATCACATGAGGAAACATGTGCAGTAACAAAATGATTTCATTACTCACAGATCCGTGGAAGCAGGAGGGGACCATGAAGGCCAAGAAAACCTGGAGACCACAGGGTGCTCACTGAGTGAGTGGGGAGCAGGCAAGAGAGGATGCGTGGGATGTGCCTTTGTGCAGGTCTTCGGGGGTCATCCTATGGCTCTCCCCCAGGGATCGTGCATTGGCCCAACAGAGAAAGTGCACATCAAGAGGAAATTTGTTTTCCTCTGACACTGACTTGGGCATTGACCAATAAGTTTTATCACAGTCAGCAGTTATGGGATGTGTTGGTTTTCGAGCTAGTGGCATAAGGAATTGGCCACATGGGGAGGAGAAGGTGTCATCAACCAAAGACAATGTGTCAACACTAGTTTTCAAGCAATTTATGTTAGGCCTAAAAATTAGTGTTGAGGCAGCAGCTATCCTGACAACTTTGTGACATATATATTGGTGGATTTAAGAAAAGTGGCCCTCTTGTATGTATATGAAACAACATCCTTTAGACCTTTAATGTAGTTTCTGTTTAGACTTTTGCTTGACAGATCTTGTTTTAGGAGAGGGTGACACACTTCACTACCCTGTCAACCAATCTCAGTGCCTGCTGTCCAGAGCCTCAGCTTCATAATAGCCTTCAAGCTCAGTTTTATTGCTGTTTATATTTTACCAACTGAGAATATGGAAGTTGAGGCTGCAAGAGGTTAAGTGACACCCTAAAGTCACTTAGTTGCCAGAACTAGTTAAACACATGACCTTTCTATTCTATGAGGCCAGCTTCAAGAATTCCTCAAAACCCTGGGAGAAAATATGGGACAGGAGCAGCTTTTCACTTATTCTGAGGTCCTGAATCACAAAGTGCCCTCTAAGGGCATGTTTATTTTTTGGAAATTTTTTTCTGGATTAGGACACAATAACAACATGACATTTTTATTGGACTTTCATCTCCGAACCCCAAAGCACTTAAAATAAAACACATTAATTAGTTCTCACAAGTCAAAGTGGGTAGCAAATTATTTTGATAGGAAATTAACTGTAATAATGGAACAACATATCAAATACCAGAGAGTTATGTTAAAGAAATGTATAAGGACTCATGTGCATTCTCTTAATTAGAGGGGAGGCTATTTATTAAATAAAAGTGAGCAGAAGGAAGACTTGAGAAGGGTTAGCATTTCTTCCTGTGGATGGATTACTTTGGGGCAGCAAAGGTTTTTGTGCTGTGATTTAGTGAGGTTTACCATTACAAACTCTCAACAAATACCTGATCACATCTTTGGAAATGAATTTTCTTTTAAAATATAAAGAATTATGTACATCATTCAGTTTATTAATTTTACACCAACTATCTAGTGACTTAAAGGATAAAAGAATTTGGATACTTACTAAAACATTATTTTCTTTCTGTTCCTGTATCTGTTTTTTGAGTATAAAATGTTGAGGTGAGTTTTCCCTTTGCTAGATTCCATGATATCTCTTTTCTATTGTAATAATAGCAATAATCCTTGAAAAGTACATTTGTTATTTCACCTATACCTGGATTTAATTCCAAATAAAATCATGAAGTTCTACATATCTGAGAAACACATTATGATTTGTTTACTATAAACCAGTAACTGAGTTGTCCCCTGTATAATCAAGGATTATTTCCATGATCCAGGTTGTTAATAATGGTCCAATGTGGAAAACAGATTAATTTACTTAAGTAAAATTGAAACCATAGAGAAAAGTGGCTGTCAGGGTTCCCATGGCTGAATGCTGGTAAGGGAGAAGCCTAAGCTTGATGGCTGACTCAGACCTGGTAATTTTTCAAATTCATGCTAGTGATGGAGTGAAAGGCTCTGATTTTGCTTTCTTACCAAAGGCTTATCCGAGGAACTTACTGTGTGACCACAGGTTTAATTTGCTAAAATGTCCTAAACTTTTGCATATGGTTTACTTGGTCTTTCAAAGGGTCTCCTGGCCCGAGATTTGGGGCATTTGACTGTAACCTCTAGCTGGATGTATTTGCTTGCTAAGGTTGCCATAATGAATTCCACAGACTGGGTGGCTTCAACAGCAAAATCTAATTTTTTCATAATTCTGGAGGCTAGAAGTCTGAGATCAAGGTGTTGGCAGGACAGTTTCTTCTGCGGCCTCTCTCCTTCACTTGTAGATGCCCCCTTTTCTGTGTGTCCTCAAGTATTCTTCCCTCTGTGTCTTGCTGGGCCATATCTTCTTTTAAGAACTCCAGTCATATATATTTAAGTATTTCAATTCTGTTGAAGTAAGGTTCACCCCAGTGAAATCATTTTAACCTAATCACCTATAAATAATCCATCTTCAAATATGGTCACATTCTAAGTTACTCAGCATCGGGTCTTCAACATGTGAATTTTGGGAGGTAGGGTGGAAGAGCACAAATGAACCTATAGCAATGTCTCTGCAGAAACAGTGAGGTCAGTAACTCTGAGGAAGAAACATTCCTATAGTAATTACAGAGACTTTTAATTGGGGTTCCACTAGTATCAGGAAACTTATGAGCTTCATCCCATGTTAGTGTCATAACAAATTGTCCTGCTAGGCCTGTTTTCTGGTCTGGTAGCTCAGGCATGGTGATTTCCCCAAGGTCACACCACTGGTAAGTGGCACAGGCTAGGTGGGATTTCCCTCTACCTCCAAAGCTTCTACAGGTTGTCCCCCCAGCCCCCAAGAGGGTGCTCTTGCTAAAACATAGCACAAGGTTTGTCATGGGACTTGAGTGTTCTTAACCCACAGGATGAAGCCAGGGGGTGAAGGGAGATGGTTAGACCAGAGGCACCGTGACTCCCCATGTGGCATTAGAGGTCTGTCAAGAAGGGTTGCTCAGCCAGGCCCAAGAAGGCTGAAAGAAGTTTATGTCCTGCATATTGCAACTCATAGGAAGCAGCAACCCTCCACCAGGCAGGCCTGAGATCAAACACCCAACGCCATCTGCCCCACCTCTCTGAGGGGCAGCCTGTCTCCCAGGAATGTGGCCATGATAAACGAGAAATATGCATAAAGTGTGTGCCCTTGCCCCAAAGGGTGCTGAATAAATGCCGGGTATTATACAATTGTTTATTTGGGCTACCCAAGTGCATTGGACTTGAACAAGAGTATTTCTTTCACTGACAACCACAGTCATTGTGGTGAAAAGATTTATGTTACAACATATGAAAGATGCCTGTGTGTATATGTGTGTGTTTGTGTGTGTGTGTGTGTGTTGCTAATATTTGGTGGCTGTATAGGGTGATGGGGGCTGCATTTATCCTGGAAAGTGAGTTGGAAATTTCAGTTTTGGTTACCCACAATTCCCATTTGATAGGCTTTCCAAAAGTTTCAGACTTAATGACGGGACCTTATTTAAAGGGAAGCTCAGGGATTCCCTCACTCAATCTGAGTCTTCCCCTAGTTTCGAAGCTTTGCTGTAACATTCTGGAGATGTGGTCAATCAACTTGTTCATGAGTGCTTCTGCTGAGGGTGAACTCAGCACCTCCAGGGGCCCTTCTTCCTTCTGGAGACAGCTGGAGGAAAGAAAGGAAGTAACATTTGTAGAGTACTTTGGATGTTTCAGGCTCTATTTCTGTTCTAGTCAGCTTTTCCACTGCTGTGACTGAGAGATCCGACCAGAACAACTGTAGAGGAGGAAAGTTTCTTTGAGGGCTCACGGTTTCAGAGGTCTTAGTCCATAGAAGGCCAGCTCCATTTCTAAGGGCTCAAGTTGAGGCAAAACATCATGGCAAAATGTGTGGCAGAGGGAAACAGCTCACATCATGGTGATCAAGAAGCAGAGACAGAGACTCCACTCTCCAGATACAAATACATACCCCATAGCCATGCCCCAATTCCCATATCCTCCAACCACATCCTACCACTTCAGATAATCCTATAAGGGATTAATTTGCTGATTAGGCTAAGGCTATAACCCAATCATTTCTCTTCCAAACCTTCCTGCATTGTCTCACATGTGCTTTTGGGGGACGCTACGTCTAAACCATAACAATGTCCAAAATTTTGCGGCTCTTATGTCTACTCCCTATCCTGACACAGGAAGATCCTACAGTTATTGTGATTATCACCACAGCAAGGCTCACGAGGGGCTGGGTTCATTTCTCTGTCCTTTTCATTTACTAAGTCATTTAATCCTATCAAACCTACAAAGTTGGAACTCGTATTTCTCCCATTCTATGGATGTTGGAACTGGGGCCTCGGGAGGTTGAACAACTTGCTTATGTTCATACAGCCAGAAAGTGGATTTGAACACAGGTGGTAGGATTCAGAGTCCACACTCCTATGCTCTGTTTCTTCTTATCCTGATTTTAATGATGAAATCAGCTCCTAGAACTTCAGGAACCAGCCAAAATCATACAGTAAGACAGTGATAAATTGGTGATAGGAACCCGACTTTACCTGTCCAGACCCATGTTACCTCCTCGTCCTCAACACCTCCAATTAGACAGACTTGATCTCCCTCAAATTCTACCTGTGGCTGCAAGCCTGGCTGTGTAATTGCTCCATACTTCATTTCAGATTTATTAACAGCTCAGGTTTCTGTTACAACTAAATATACACAGTTCTCTTAGTGGTTTTTTGTTTTTTAAAATTTCCATATGCAACATACTCTCATCTAAACATTACTTCTCCTTCGAGATGGGGTATCCAACTCTGGGCCCCAATTTTATGGAGTAGTCTGCCTGGATCCAAAAGATCACAGCTACAGTATCCCTCTGCTCATTTATTCAATTTGTTAATTACTTCACAAGTAAGAAAAAAATGTGTTCAATGATCAGCTAAATATCAGTGGTTGGCTAACTCTCTGAGCCCAATTACACAAGTGCGTTTGAAACCTGTGTTTGAGGTTATATACAATTTTCTGTTAATATTTTCTTGTTCTCATGCTTAAATTATAGTTTCATTTAAAAAGAACACCTTCATGATGTTTGGTCTTCTAACTCATGACAATGGTATCTTTCTCAATTCAAGTTTTAATTTTTCTCTTTCAGTAAATTTTAAAGTTTTTTTTATTAAAGTCTGATATATATTTTGCTAGATTTATTGCAGGGAACTCCACATTTTCTTTATGTTCTGAAAAGCATTTCATAATTCATTTGAACTATCATTTTCAAACACTTTAGTATTTGTGTATTTTAATTACATTTTGAAAAGTGGAGTCACAGGCTTCTGGGAAGTCTCAGTCACTCCAGAGACCTTAATGTGGGGGTGAGCACTGATGCAGAGGGAGCAGGTCCCAGAGCCTCTCTCCCTTTACCACCCAGACTCACTCCACTTCAATCTGAAGCATATATTAGGCTTTTCTAGTAGTATAAACCTACTACCTTGCCCCACATGTGCTGGTTGTCAGTAATATCAGTGCGCGCTGATTTCCCCATCTTGTCCTTTTGTTTTCTAAGAACTTAGTGAGTGACCACTTTAGGCATGACTTACCGGTCATGCTTTTTTTTCCCCTCTCAGAATTTCTAGTTCAATATAACAGTATCCCTGAATTAGATCCCCAAATTAAAGCCCATTATTTACAATAAATAAGAGCCAATTTAAAGCTGAATTGTGCTGTGGTAATCAGTGACTTACAGAAGCCATTTCCCCTCTCCCTGGAGTCACCTACTGGTGTCTGCAGGCTGCTCTGCACTCTTCTAGGGAATGTGCCTATCTCCTCAGGACCAGCACATCTGCTCTAGTGGAGGTTGGGAGAGAACTGACACTGGGTGTGTTTTGTAAAGGCAACTTACAGCATTTGCTGATAGATCTGATACTGTCAGAAAGTGGAAAGACACATCAAGGGTTCTGAATGGACTTTTATTTGGTCTTTGTAGGAGTCATTTCTGCGAGAGTTTGGAATGAAATTGAAACAGCTATGGCAGTCAACTTTACAGATTTACTCTAATGGGGAGTAGATAAAATAGACTAAGCTAAGGGTTTAGTCTGGACTTACTCAATTGATGGGTACGAGTTGCCTGGAAACAGACTCTGACATAAGAAAATGTTTAAGTGACCTTTTATCCCAGGAAAAACAAAACAAGAGGACAAGAAATACAACTGAAAGTAATGTCTTTGGTCAAAGACCCTCTAAGGGTGGTTTATTCTGTAAGAGAACTTTGGAGTGGAGGATACACCTCAGAGCTGCCCCAGTAGATTAGAAATCTAGGAGCCATACTGTGCCTTGGTGATTGGCTGTGAGTGGGGTGAAAAAAGACACAGGAAGGGAAACAAAGAATACAAGGGGATTTAGCAGCTGTACCACCAAGATTACCTACTACCAGTTGCTTGGGAAGGTGCAGGGTAATCAGGACATTGTTATAGTTTGGATCTTACGTGTCCCCACAGGTTTGTGTGGTAAAAGCTGGGTCTCTAGTTTGATTCTGTTGGGAAGTGAAGGGACTCTTAAGAGACAGGCTTACTGGGGAATCTTTAGGTCACTGGAGGCACAACCTTGAAGGGGGATGTGGGCCTCTGGCCTCTTTCTTTCTCTCTTTCACACCCCAGTCATGAGGTAAATGATTTTTCCAAAGGATTCTGGTGTGATGTCTGCTTCACCACAGGCCCCAAAGCAATGGGCCAGTTCATCAGGGATTGAAACCTCCAATCTGTGAGCCAAAATGAATCCCATCTCTTTATCCTGGGGTCTATCTTACAGTGATGGAAAAGTGACTAGCACAGGTTTCAGGAGAAATGCATAGGCATTATATGATGGGAGTCCATTGCCATGCCAGAGAGTTTAGAATTCATCCTTGAGTAATTAGTTACTAAAGACATTATCATTTTTATTAATATTATTTTAATGAAAGACACTGTGTTGTTGGAAATACATATGTAAATACAATTTACTGCACATATATTTATTTTAAATAAGGGGTGATTACTCCTGGTATATCAATTCATTTTCTATAGCTATAACAAAATAACTATAGAACTAACTACAAAGTAGCTATACAAATAGCTACAGAATATTTGATGTTGAGTATTTTATGAAGAAAAGTGTGACTCATGACCTGGTGGCTGTAAGGAGGTCCATATAGCCTGGTGTCTGCATCCCTGTTAGGTCCCCCTGGCTGCATCACACCACAGCAGAAAAACAGAGGAACCAGTGATGTGTAGAAGGAATCTCAGGGTGAGACAGGAAGCCAGGGGATCCAGGGACCAGGCTTGCTCTTTTATAACAACTCTCTTCATGGACACTAACGGGGTCTCATAGGGGCTATTTCCCCGTGAGATCTGTATTAATCCCTTCTGAGGGCAGCGTCCATGATCTATGCACTATCAATTAGGTCCTACCTCCTAAAGGTTCCAACATGTCTCAACATTGCCACAACAGGGACAAAGGTTTCCACTTGTGACACTTTGGGAGGACACTGAAACCATTCCCAAACCATAGCACCTGGGCAGAACCAATCAGATTTAGGTGTAATCTTGGGTAGAGTTGAGACACTTAGAAAAATAAACCATCTGTTTCTCTCTATCATCCTTATTTAGATAATACTTTAAGGAAAATGGTAGAAAATTGCAAATTATCTGGCTTAGACATCATGGAGGTATAGAACACAGGGCAGTTCCAACTTGGTAAACTGAGTTACTCTGCCAAAGGCACAATATCCTTCACTTTTCTGGTTGGCTGCTCTCATTCTATTCTTTTAGCTTCTATTAAGGTCTTAAGAGAGTGTTACCTTTCCAAATACCATGTACAGAAGCAACAACGTTCAGGAGAAAGGGAATTTCTGTGGTATTTCATTTGTCTGTTTCTAAGGGAAACCTGCTTGGCCGAAGTCCCCTAGTTGATTCTCCCTCCCATTTCATTGGCCAGCACCGCAGCGCCTTTCTCTACATAATACAAGTACTGACGAAGAGAGGGATCCATAACATGTGTCCCAGACCAAATAAAACTTATCTCCTATGAAAGGATGCTGAACTTCCACTGAAAAACAGGCTGCACAGCTGAGGCTTAAAAATCTGAACTAAATCGAGGTTTTGAAAGAAAAGAGGAAGCAAAGCTAACACTTGCTTTGGAGCAACTATCAATGTCAGATTTAACAAAATCATGAGCAATAAAAATTCCCCCAAGGAAGTTCAAGGAAGATCTTTTTAAATAGCATACTAGAACCTGAAAACCTAAGATTAAGAATTTGTAAATATGTAGTCAGTTACTGGGAGCTATGAATGGAAATCTGATAAGATTTTCTCTCTCTTCCCCGCCCCCATCATGACCTCTCACCTAAAGCATGTTGAGTCTCTAAATGTGTTCACTATCTCCTCCCTGAAATCTATTTTTCCTTTTATTAGTATCAAGTTGGACAAGATGTTGTTGTCACCTTGGTCCCAATTACATGTGAGAGTCTAGTTCCAGTTGGATACATTCTTGTTTCCTAATTCCAAGATTCCTGAAAGCGTATGATGATTTACCTAGCTTCTATTTTTCTTGCTGGCCATAGGATGTTAGTCAGACTTTGGGGAAGCCAAAACCAAGCAAATGATCACTCTGGTTCAATTGGTTGTGACAGCCGAGGCTGTGGGTTGTGGCAATTTACCTTAGCAAGGACAGGAAATATGAAGGACTGTCATTTGCAAAACATGTCTAATGCAATTTATGTTCTTTTAAGATTAAGCAGAGTAAATGAGAACAATATTTACAAAGGGAATATAAAATAAATTTTATTTTCTTCTCTTTTCATTCATTTGTTAATTCTGCAAACATTTTGGAGGGAGACATTGAGGATACACAGATGAAAAGAACACAGTGCTTAAAGGAAGTCAGAGCCAGTGAAATAAGCATTCTTATGCTGCCAATCCAGGATATTATGAAAATGTAAATAGAAGAGGAACATCTAACTCTTCTATGGAATGAAGCTATGAAATCTGCAGAATAAATGTAGAAGCTAACTTGAAGACAATAAAAAATAAATAATAGCAGGAAGATTTGGGAAGAAGATCAAAATTTAAAGTACCCTTGAATCAGCAGTGAATTTTTATTATTATTTTTTCTCTTACATCCTTTCATCCTGATGCAACACAGCTCATAACCTGAAAGTGAGGACTGGTGTAGACAGAGAGAACTCCAAGAGATGCACTGTATTTCTGGCTTTGAAAATGAGAACAAATTTCATAATCACTAGAGAGAATAATAACACCTCATTAAAAATTATCTCATACCTCGGTGTTCAGCTTTCTTCAATCACCTAGAATTCTGGAGAAGTAGGACCTTTCTCCTTGATTAGAGGGACTGAGGTTAAAATAGGGAGTAGCAAATTACATTTCTTTCTTTCTTCCACAACTTAATCTTAAACAAGTACGCAGTTAAGGGGATTGTCAGAGTACATAGCAAATAAACTAATTTTAAATGCCAAACTGAAAGGGGGATTTTTAAAATATGAGGAAAATCTGAGATTTCAAAACAGAAAGAGCTCTAGAAAATGACCCTTCAAATTGTTTGAACTTATGGGCATACCTTCAAGCTGTATGTGCATAAATGAATCTGCTAAAAAATATTGAAAATTGCTCTAAGATTTAAGGAAGATAGAACTTCTCACAACATAATATTAAAAATGACTGGATTACTCAATAGATGAAGAAGTAGAAAAATTTCAACTCACAAGGTAACAATCAGTAGATTCTAATTGAAATGACCTGAAAGACTATAAAGCAACTATTTTGAAAATGCTTTAACAAGTTAAACACTCTTGAAACAAGTGGAAGTGTAGAAGTCTATGCAAAGAAATAAAAGATATCAAGAAGACCCAAATAAACTCAAAACAGAAAAATACATGAGCCAGAGTATTAAGATGAAAAATTAGCAAACTTAAAATGTGTGAATAGAAATCATTTAATATTAGATTTTAAAAAAATCAGAAAAAATGAAAAAAATATCAGGGACCTAGAAGACAATGTCAAAAACTTGACACTTATTTAATGAAAGTCATAGAGAAAAAATGAGAAATTGTATGAAGAGGGAATATTTAAAGAAATAGTAGTAGAAAAATCTTTAATATTTGGCAAAACATAAGCTTACATATTTAAAAATCTGAACAAATCCTAAACAGAAAATAAGTAAATTAAGAAAGAAAGAAAGAAATTCACAGATACATAATGATAAAAGTAAAGAAAAAAATCTAAAGACAGAGAAAATGAAGCATTAGTTAGGATGAACAACAATTTCAATGGCTATAGATTTCTCATATTCAATCATAGTATCCAGAAGGGCTGAAATAAAAGAAGTGTGAACTCAGAATTTTCTAATAAGTAAAAGATTTCTTTGGTAATGACAATGATATTAAGTTGTCCTGTGCTGAAGAAGAAGAGCAAACCTATTCTAAAATACTCTAAAATAATTGCTACAGATGGCATATACATCCATATTTTATGTATTTGAAATTAACTTCAAGTATAATAATAATTTAAGATAAAAGTAAGATGAAAAAATATATTCCATACCAACAGTAATCAAAAGAACAAGTTAATATTTAGCTATAGTAATATCAGATCAATTAGACTTCAAAGTAAAGAACGTTCCCAGAAACAAAATGAGAGATTATATAAGATCAATTTATCATAAAGACAGAAAAGTCTTTGATGTGAAATATGACTTAAACAAGATTTGACAAAACCACAAATAGGAGTCTAAAAATCCACAACCATATTTGGGTATATGATCTCTGTCCTTAGTAAGTCAAATTCTGCTCTTCATATTTTATAGAATTAGCAGACAGAAAGTCAGCAAAGATGTGGAAGACATCAATCAATTGAATTGACAATTGATCAATCAAATGAATTCTTGACACAGGACTCTGGTGATAATGAAGATCTACAGGTTCTAGTATGCAAGCATTACTTTGGGAATAGCCATGCTATTCCCAAACATGACAGAATCAATCAAATGAATTCTTTTTACATTTGTAGAACACACCAAACAACAACAGAATAAACATTCTTTCCAGGGAGACACAGAAAATTTATCAAGAAAAAGCACAATTCAGGTAAGAAACAACTTAAAAATTAAAAGTACTTGATCTCCATGGATAGAACAGTTCAAATACCTATTCACAAACCAATGGTCTCCTCAAGATCTGAGGGAGCCAAGTGAGACACCACAGTGTCTGGTTTTAGTATAGGAAAAGGGTTTTAAAGAAGGTAGAAAGTGTTTTCAGTGTCACCCCTCCCTCTACTCCAAGCAGTGTGGAGAGAGATGCTTCCCACTTGGGGGTGGGAGAGGGAATTAAGTTCAGGTCTTAGACTTGAAACCCATACCAGGCTCACCATGGTGAAACCAGGTGCTGGAGATTCCCATGATCCCTAGGTCCAGGCTGATGAACTGAGCTATTGGAACTACATCGACCAAGTGACCTACTTCCTCTAATGCCTTTCCCCCAAACGCTGACAGCAGATTGAGGAGCAGGACTCTACTCACTGGGAAGCAGAATATACAACCTAGCAAGGGACTTTGTCTTGGAGCTCGTTCTGGCCTATCATGGTGAGACCCAATACCAGGCGGAAAACAAAGGCCTCATCTACAGGCCAGAGCTTGCAGATGGAGCCTTTACATCTTTCCTTGCATCAAAGATCTGTGTGCTGATGGGGAAGACTTGCATTTTGACCTGCATCATTTTCAACCTTAGAAAGGGCCCGAGACATCCCCTACACCAGATTTCACAGTTTCTTGCAACAGTGAGACTCAAGTGTAACCCAAATTAATATCAACTTGAGAGCTGTATCCTCTACACATCCCCAAACATCCCCATGCTTGAGAAGCATGGCTATTCCCAAAGTAATGCTTGCATACTAGAACCTGTAGATCTTCATTATCACCAGAGTCCTGTGTCTCAGTGGGATAGACTCATGTCTTGGACTATCACTGTCAGATATAGTGGATATGCAATCACTCCTGAGACTATGTAAGTACTGTGGCTTAAGACAAAGCATGACCCAGCTTGTGTCAGCCTTGCTGGTCAAGAGACTACCTTTACCAATACTACCCCAATCTTGAACATATCATGGAGCATGACTCCATTCACTGAGGGTAGGGAAAGGTAGGAAAAGCTCATGATTTTGCCTTAAAAATCAGTGCCTGGCTGAGGAAACCTAAAACTGGTAAAATCCAAATAACCTCCATACCCAGATTATATTGCCAGTGAGTGGAGCCTTTGGTAGAATCTCAGTGCAATGCAGAGACATGTGACTCCAGTTTACTGGATTTTCATTTTAGTCCAGCTTCACCTTTAAATAGTTGCAGCAGTCTTTGGCCACAAATCCACGTCAGTAGTGGGCAGCCCACAGCAGTATGAGACTTGGTCCTATACCAGTACTTCATTGATCTTGGTGGGCTGTGGTCTTAGTGACCACAAGCATTGCATAGGAGCTTGAGACTAGTCCCTCAAAGTCAGGTATAGTCCTGTAGTGCCCAATCACAAGTCCATGACTATGGATGAGATATCTGGACCTTCCCCAGATGCTTTTATATACAAGTTATTCTTTCAATGTATTTCCCTAGTTCATTTTGCACAACATGCCAACTATAGGCCTGGGACAAACAAGGGCTTGGATTGCCCTCCAGTGCTAAAATAGTGACAACATACCAACAGGGTTTTCATGGTAAAACTGGATGTAGGGGTTCATCTAGTGCTGAAATAATGGAAGTAAATACAGACTTAGAGAAAGAAAAAAAAATGAAGCTGATTAAACTTTCTAGAAAGACAGGTACAAAGATTCTGAATACAGAAATAAATACCTAATCCATCAATGACCATATGACCTTAGTTTCAAACTAAGCCTCAAGAATGTTTTGGAAACTGTGACCTCATCTAATGTTCAAAATAAGGTGCTAGAAACTGACCAGATAGTAACCAGTGTGGGGAAACTTTCAGTGTGGAATTTAAAAATCTCTTTTAACAATACTCAATAGGGTTTAAGAAAACAGAGAAATGACTTAATACTATGACAGAGGTAGATAGGAGATGAATGGAAGCAATTTTAAAAAAATAAAACATAAATCCTTGAGATAAAACTACACTAAGTGAAATTATGAACAAGGTAAAAGGTATCAGTATTGAGATAGATCAAAGAGAAGAAAAAACCGAGTGAGCTCAAAGACAAACTGGAAATACTCAGAGAAGAAAAAAGTATTAAAAGAAATAAAGAAAACCATTAGAAATTGGAAAAATATTAAAAGAAAATATTCAAGTTTTGGAGATTCGAGTGGGACTTGAGAATGCTCAATAGGTAGAAGGTTTATTCAAAGAGATAATAACAGAAAACTTCTCAAACACAGAGGATACAAATACCCAGATAGAGGAAGATCAAAGATTACTACATTAAGCCCAGCATGGTGGTGCATGCCTGTAATCCCAGCAGCTTGGGAGGCTGAGGCAAGTGGATCATGAGTTCAAAGCCAGTCTCAGCAACAGCAAGGCCCTAAAGCAGGATCTCAGGGAGACCCTGTCTCTAAATTAAATACAAAATAGAGCTGGATGTGGCTCAGTGGTTGAGTGCCCATGAGTTTAATCTCAAGTACCCCCCCCCCGCAAAAAAAAAAGATTACTGTATTAGTCATCATTTTTCACTATGACCAAATTGTCCTCCAAATAACAACTTTAGAGAAAGAAAAGTTTACTGTGGCTTGTGGTTTCAGAGATTCAGTTCATGATTGGTCAACCCCATTGCTCTTGGCTCAAGTGAGGCAGAATATCACGGTGGAAGGATATGGCAGAGGAAAGCTACTCAGCTCATGTTGTTCAGCAAGTAGAAAGAGAAAGAGAAAGGGAGACAAGACCTAATCCTCAAGGGCAGTCCCCACTGACCCACCTCCTCTAGTCATACTCCATATGCCTGCAGTTACCCTTCCCTGGGCATAACCCCCAAATCAAAAAACCAAAAAATAAAAAACGAATGAAGGACAAAATTTATGTAATCAATGATTATATCCATAGATGCAGAAAAGGCATTTGACGAAATTCAACATCATCCCTTCATGATAAAAAAGCTGAATAAATTAGGTATAGACAAGTTCAACACTTTTATTCAACATAGTAATTGAAGCCCTAGTCAAAGCAATCAGGCAAGAAAAACAAATGGAATCCAAATTGGAAAAGGAGAAGCTAAAGAATCATTAATTGCACATAATATGCTATTACATAAAGAAAATACCAAAGACTGCACCAGAAAATTGAATTTAGTGAAGACGAGGGAAATAATATCAACATACAAAAATCAGTAACATCCCTATACAGAAAAATCTGGAATAGAAATCAAGAAAACAGTCTCACTTATAGTAAGTATAAAACACAAGATAACTAGAAATAAGTTTAACCAAGAGGTGAATGATTTCTTCAATGAAAAGTGTAAAACATTGATAAAAGATTTGGAAATTGAAGAGGGCACCAGAAAATGGAAAGATATTCTTGTTCATGGATTGGAAGAATCAATATTGTTAAAATGTCCATACTACTTAAATTAATATTAAAATATCTATAACATTCTTTATCAAACATGAAAAAAAATCCCCAAATTTGTTTAAGATTACAAACCCCCCAAATAGTCAAAGCAATCTTGACCAAACAGAATAGTTCAGGATTCATTATTCTATCTGATTTCAAAATATATTGCAAAGCTTTTTTATAGTAATACCATTACTATAAAAACAGACACAAAGACCAGTAAAACACAATGGAGAATTTAGAAGTAAATTCATGTGTCAATAACCAACAAATTTTTGACATTCATTGGAGAAAAATCATTATTTCAGTAACTGGTGCTGGGAAAACTGGGTATTCACATTTAGAAGATTGAAATGAAAACCCTACCTCTCTCCAGTGATGAAAAGCTATTCAAAATATATTAAAGACTTAAATGCTCGATGTGAAGCAATAAAGTTACTTGGATCAAAACAGGGGAAATGTTCCAGAATACTAGAATGGACAAGGAATTTTTGAACAAGACCTCAAAAGCACAGGTGAAAATGCAAAAATGGACAAGCAGAATTGCCTTAACAGCTTCTGTACATGCCAGGTGTGGTGGTGCACACCTGTAACCCCAGAGACTTGGGAGGCTCACAAGTTAAGGTCAACCTCAGCAACTAAGTGCGGCTCTAAACAAATGAGAGAGACCCTGACTTAAAATAAAAATAAGAAAAAAGGCTGGGGATGTGGCTCAGTGGAAATGCGGCTCTGAGTTCAATTCCCTGTACCCAAAAGAACCCTCAAAACATCTTCTGCACAGCATGGGAAACAGTTATCAGAGGGGAGAGACCACCTTCAGAAAGAGAGGAAATACTGGCAAACTACATATACATCTGACAATGGATTAATATATCAGAAACTCCAAACAATATAAACAACACAAACAAAAACAAAATCCTCCAATTGGTCTCACTAAAAAATGGGGAATAAATCTCAATATATGTTTCTCAGAAGAAGATATAGAAATGAACAACAGGTCCAGAAAAGGATGCTCACCATTACAAATCATCAGGGCAATGTAAATCAGAACCTCAGTGGGCTATCATCTCACTCTACTAAGTATGGCTATTTTCAAAAAGATAAGTTCTGGTGAGAGTGGGGACAAAAGGGAACTCTTGCACCCTGTTGGTGGAAATGTAAATTAGCATAGTCATTATGAAAGCCACAGCGAGGTTACTCAAAAACAACAACAAAAACTTATCATATGGTCCAGCAATCTCACTCCTGGGTGATAGCCAAAGGAATTGAAGTCAGTGTGTTGAAGAGACATATGCTCTCCTATGTCTAATGTTACACTATCCACAATAGCTAACAGATGGAAACAAGTGTCATCAACTGATGAAGGGGTAAAGAAAATGTGGTACATATACACAATGGAATACTATCCAACCATGAAAAAGAATGAAGCCCTTCGTTTGTGACAACACGGACAGAACTGGAGTTCTTATGTTAAATACAATAAGTCAGGCACAGAAAGACACGCAGTGCATTATATTATATCACTGAAACGTGGAATGTCAAGAAGTTGATCTCATCAAAGTTGAGAGTAGAATCGTGTTCCTAGATTCCAGGGAATAAGTGAGAAGGAGAGATGGGGAAAGTCGATCAATGCATACTAAGTGAGAGTCAGTGGACATGTTAGGTGATTCCTTATCTTGACTACTGTGAGTAATTCATAATGAACACGGGCAGTGTTAGAGACTAATACATAAAATGAAATATTTACGTTAGAAAAGAAAAATGACATCAATTTAACAGTCTAAGTTCCCACATTAAGAAACTAGAAAAGTAAAAGGCACTGAAGAAAATGAAGGAAATAATAATGATGAGAACAGAAATTAATCAATTTCCAAATAGGTCAGTGGAGAAAATAAGGGAAAAAAAAAAAACATCTTTTTTTATCTTTAAAGATCACAAGACTGTTATGCCTCTGTCCAGAGTAATAAAAGAAAAAACAAAGAAATTAGACAGAATTTGCAAATCAAGTATTAAAACTGAGATAGTTCTTCAGAGTTCAAAAATACTAACAGGATAATAAAAGAGCATATATACTCTTGTCAGGTAAACTCTACTAGTTAGATGAAATTGTCAATTCCTCAGAAGCCACGACTATCAAAACCCACCCAAGGTGAAAACAGGTAACTCAAATAGTGCTGCAGATTTCAAAGAAATTAAACTCCCAGCTTAAAACCATCCTCAAAGGAAACCTTCAGGTCAGGGGGCACATCTGAGAAGTGCACCAAATTCACTGAAAGGACAATGCCCGTCCCAGATGGTCTCTTCTAGGAGAGGCACTTTCCAGCTCACTTCCTAGTCCTGGAATTCCTCTATAACCAAGACCAAAGAGAAACCCCAAAGAGAAACCACACACCAAAGACCTCCCATATACAGACACGAAAATCAGCCAAATCTTTCAAACCAAGTATCGTGATACAGAAAAATAATATACATAACGAACGCAAGGCTGGTCAATGTGTGGAAATTAGTCAATGCAATCCAACCTATTTACAGAGTACAGAAGAAAAAAATATGACTGCATGAGTCGATGCAGAAAAAGTGTTTTACAAAATACAACATCTCTGATGATGCAAATTCTCAAGCCACTTAGAATAGAAGGCAGCTTCCTAAAGAGCATCTACAAAAAAACCTACAGTTCATATCCTACTTAATGTTTCCAGAATTATTAAAAAGTAACTGAACTAGAATTGTAAATGCAGTAGAATAAATTAGTGGGACTCCCATTACCTGGCTTTAAGGCTTCTTACGGTTCACTGCACACTGAGGACATAGTGATACCAAAGGCATACATAAGCAACCCGGGCTGGGGTTCCTCCTGCTATGGTGCAAGTTGTTAGAGCTCCCCTGGGAAATATTTTAGGAGTTTGTTATAAAGTTTGGAGTAAGCTCCTCAGCATTGGTGTTTATGCTAGAGTCATGAAATCTTACGCTCACAAAAATACCTGCATACAAATGTTTTATAACAGCTCTATTCATAATGGCCTGAAATGGAAAACAATTCAGATCTCTTTCAGGGGTGAATGGATAAACAAACTGTGGTACATCCATACAATGGAATATTTTTCAGCAATAAAAAAAGAACAGACTATGGACGCGTCCAACGGCTTGGATGAATCTCAGAAGCACCGTGCTGAGTGAAACAAGACAGTCCCAGAGTTTATACACTCCACCACTATATTTATAGAACAGTCTCAAAAGAACAAAACTCTAGTGATGGAGAATAAATCAACGTTTGCCAGGGGTCAGAGATTAAAAAAATAATGGGTGTGATTGTGAAGAAACAACTGTAATGGAACTATACCATGTCTTGATTGTAGTGGTCCCTATAAGACTCTCCACTCACTTGGAAATTCACAGAACTGCAGGGTGTGGACTACAGGTGCAAGGAGAGGACATTTTAACCCCCTAAACTTCTAGAATTGCATTGAGGATCTAAGTCCTTGCACCTGGAAGGCTGAGGGTCTGCAGGTTCTTCGTGGGACAACATTCTCCATGTGCAGAGAGGTCCCATCTTCAGGAGGAAACTGCGATGGCTGAAACTCCTGAGTAATGTCCTCTTTGAACACAATCATCATCCCTGAGCTAGCTTCTCCCCCTCCCGCAGCCCCCAGTGTTCAGAGGTCTGTTGAGCAAAACCAGCTCAAAGTTCCACAAGGAAAAGGATGAGGCCTTGGCCGGGCCCAAGGCAATAAACGAAACAGACTCCAGGTGTTTTGTACAGCCCTGAAACATCAGCTCATGAAATGATACAATGCAGCGGCTTAGGCCCGGGAACGTGGTGACACGGTTGTGTTTTATGGACTGAAAAAGTGCGGTACAGAGCAGGGAGGGAACCAGGAAGAATTAGGCATTGGAATGGATCCACTTCACCGTGTCAAGAGAGACCCAGAGCACGACGACAGGTTTTGTGATGTTTTCCTGAATGGTATGAATCATGAGATGCAACACAAGTATGTTCTCTCCACAACCCATTTGTCTGTGAGGTGATTAGAATCATATTTACCTACTATGCTATCATTTTATGAGGCAGCCTCTGAGCCAGGCGTTGGGACAGATATTGGGAACAGAAAGAAATCAGTCCTTCTAAAGGAGCTTCACCTACCAGGATGATAAATCTTGAAGGATCTCTGTGGTCATCAGGGTAAACCATGTCATCTAATCAATAGTGAAGAAAAAAAGCTACTTCCACAGAAAGGACAGGTGGCTTTTCCCATGTTCATCAATAAATATCAGGTCTTTCACCAATAGGCAGTCAACCTAATGTTTATGGTTCTGGTCTCCAGGACTACATCATTTGGTTTTGAATATCTGTTCTGCTAATTGCTTGCTGTGTGATTTTTGAGCAGGTAGCTTAACCTCTCTGGGCTTTTTCCCCTCATCTATATGAAAGGGGTAATGACTGTCTTACCCCAGAGGCCTCTCTTAAGGATAGGAATAAAGCTCCTGCATCAGGTGAACATTCAGCATACAGTAAGCAAGCATGCAGCCGGGGCTAATTCGTGATGTGATACCCCAGGGCCACGATCTTGAACTACAAAGCAGCTCCTCTCAGTTGCTCTCTTACTTCCTGCTTGATTTGCCCAGCTTAGGTAAGTAAAGAATTTGCCTTTAGCCCTTGGCTTTTCTACTTCCATATCCCAGGATGTAAGCAAACCCTGTTTGTCTTTGGGCCTTGTCTTTAAGTGTACAGCGGGAGAGGTCAAAGGAACTTGACCTGGATGGGTCCAAGATTCTGTTAAGCTCCAGGATTCTCCAGTCCAGGGCGGGAACCCGGGCGGGAACCCGGGCGGGAACCCACCCGGGAACCCCCCGCCTCCACAGCGCCCACCCTCTCCACAGCTTCCTGCTACCCTCGCTCGAGAAACCCCTCCCTACGGGCCTGTGACTGCTCGGAAAAAAGAGCAACATTTCCCTCTAGTGGTGAGTGTGAGTAATGACCCGCCTTTCACCAGCGATTTTGTTCAGAAAAATGCTTTCAGCCTGGGGGGAACAGGTAGAAGACCCAGGTGTGATGGCTCTAGGAGGTTCATTGAGAGACATTTCTGAATATTGCTCTGCGTGATTTAAGTTTAATGGGGATTGCAGGGCACACAGAAAAAGTGTCTCAAACTCTATGAGTGTGTGTGTGGATATTGTTTGTTCATGATTAAAGTAGAAAACAGCATAAGACAATTCAAAAATGGAAATTAATATCACAGCTAATTGATGTGTTACAGACTTGGAGAAGAAGCTTGGAAAACAATAGTTTTTAATTATTTGGATTTTACCTTTATCAAAAGCTGATATGCCTGCGGTTGAAAAGAATCCACTGGTTAAATAAAACTTAGGAACAATAAAACGTGTGGGGCCCTCAAAATAACTGCTTAAAAATTTTTGAGCTGATTCTTTGGTTTTTGTCTTGATATTTTCACATGGAAAAATAATACTTCTAGAATTTTCTGTTTGAGATGCCTTTTATTGACTTTCCTGTATGGAAGTTGGAACTTAGCTCTCTTATCCACCATGGGACAACTCTTCCTGTCTTTACTTGTCACTTTCCCCCTACTTCCTATTGCTTTGGCCTCTCCCTATGCTTATGTAGCAATTCTGTTTAAGCTGATACTTAGTAGCACATTATTACTACTGTGTAAATACTATTTTAGATGATTTATATAACGTGTTTGTATTTACCGATGAAGTCAATAGTTTGTCTTTGTTCTGTTGGCTTATTTTCCATGCAGTCATGATTAATCACCTCTAAATTCTTCCCCAGTTGTGTAAATCTCCTCTGAACACATACAACTACCTTAGACAATTGAACAGTTCCTCTTCTTAGATAAATCCCTTTGGCCTGCTCCCCACTCCCAGGGTGGCTCCTTGGAGCAGTGCACCTCAGTTACCCCCAATCACCCACTTCAGCTCCCTTCACTCTGGGGACCTGCTTTGCTCCTCTTCTGAAGTTCATCTTCTACTTGGATCCTGGAACCCATTGTTTCTTTCCTGGTTGATTCCTTTCTTCCCAGAAGAGAATCTTCCAGTGACTTCTGAGAAAGGATGCACGATCAGAAACTTTAAGATCTTATGTCTGAAAATATCTTCATTGTGTTTTCATGTGGAATTGGTATTGGTATATTGTCTTTGCATAGGAGTCTGCATATGGGAACAGATCATTTTCTCCATTGCTGTCTAGTTTCCCATGTGGATTGTGAGAAGTGCAATATTATTTTTGTTTCTGTAAGCGATTTTTTTCTGATTTTCCTTCAGTGTTCTGAAACTTCTCGATGGTATGTCTTGGTGTAGGTTTATTCCATGCACTATGCTGAACCCTTTAAGCAGAAATTCATGTACTTCTTATGGAAAACTGCATTTTATGATTTCTTTAGTGAATTCTTTATCTCCAAATTTTCCACTTTCTGTGACTGGAATTCTTAAAAGCTGGGTGTTGAATCAATTGGATATGTCACAGTGGTGTGTGTGTGTGTGTGTGAGTGTGTGTGCACGCACATGTTATCCATTTTCTGCCTCTATTATTTTCTTCTGCTTTTTATGAGATTTAACCAACTTTATAGGCAAAATCCTATGCTTTTTATCTCTTCCTTCATATTTCTTTATACTTCTTTCACATTTCTCATAGTTCTAGAAGTTCTTTTTCTTCCTTTTTGACAGTTCCTTTTTGATAGCATTCTATTCCTGTTTTGTAGATTACATCCATTCTCTCATTACTTAGCTTATACCTATGACAGCACTGTGTGTGTATTTCTTCCTCCTCCTTTCCCTCCTCCTCTTCTATTTCTTCCTTTTATCTTTATTCTTCTTCCTCTATTTAGTTTCTCTCTCTATTCTACAATGCCTGCCTGGCTGTGGGAACTCTGAAGGCTGGGAAAAGGCAGGGAAGTGGCAAGTTCTCCACAGGGACCTGCAAACTTCCACTCATCCTCCATGTGTCCGCCAGGGCATGCCCATGCTCATGCATAGAGGTACATGCCACCCATCTGTCCAGAGACCTCTGGTTTTACCTTTTCAAAGAATCAGCCCCTGCTCTGCCCTAGCAAGGACAATGCTGTATGAAGAAGTCGCTAGGGACCTGATAGATTTGAACAGTACTTCAATTGTTTCTCTTGCATATTGTCCTCCCCTCCTCTGCAAAATCCTCAGAGGTACATGGTGCAGCCAGTTGCTGAGCCTTGGGCTGGGTGGTGTAAATCAAGTTGCTTCTCAGCTTTCTGCGCTTTCTGCGTAAGGATCTGTCTGCGTGGGTCTGCTAAGTCGGTTACGATAACTCTGGTATCTGCTTTCCAGCTTCCCAAACTGTTGCCGTATTCTCTACTTTTTTCTTGTCGATGAGTGCCTTTAAAAATAATTTACTTTTCTGTTTAGAATCTTTACTCTTGGGGGGCTGTGGGGAGAGGGGTGCACACGTGATGTGTGCTGTGAGTGTACATGTGCATTCTATCTAGAAGATTCTCAATTATATCTGAGGATTCTCTTTTCATTTTTTTTTTAACAAAATGCTTTTTGTGGCAATTCTACAATTTGACTGGAAAAAGCATCTGAAAGGCAGCAGTTGGGTGGAACGTGTCTGAGTGTTTTTTACAAAACACTGAACTGTTGGGGACTGAAGTGTGACTACCAGCTGAGGGAAGGGATTTAGGAGCAAAAGGGAATTTTTCAGAGTCCCCAATATGTGTTCAGCTCTCTGCTCCACTCCTTGGCAGATGTTACCACATTTCATTTTAAGTAGATTTTATTATATTTGTTCCACACAGAAGGAACTAAAGGGTAGGCTACAGAAACATGCAGAGACTGAATACCAGTGAGGACTCAGTTAAGGTTTGCTGGAAACTGAAGCCCAGAATCTTACTGCTCCTGCAAATTAAGTTCAGCACATGCTTAAAGCATGGCTCAGTGACTGAATATCGCTCTGTTCCTTACGATTATCAAAATTCTTTCTTGTCACAAACTCATGCTTGACTTAGGACAGGGGAAGGGATGGCAGAGAAGGTGGTCTCTGATTGGGAACTCTAACTCATTCTGTGACCTTGGGAACATGGCTTTACTTTCAAGGCCTCCATTTCTACATCAGTAAAACAAGGTCATCAGAATAAATGGTCTGTTACATTCTGATGATCTATCCTGCAGATGGTGAGTTGGAGGTGCTGAGAGCTTCAGCAACGCACCCATGGCAGATGGGAAGTCAGACGCCTGGCCACCCTCTAACTCTCTGTTTACACTCTGCAAGAAAATCTCCAGCAGATAGCTCAACGGGCTCCCCACGCCAATGGGCATGAAATATGGTTTTCTCCTGAGTCCCTCTTCAGACCTGAGTCTCTCCTTGTCCCTTTCAGGGACTACAGGACCTCATCTAAATGTAAGGTAAATAAATACTTCAAAATGTGGAACAGAAATGGAAGTCAAAGGAGAGACGGGGGAAAGGAGGAAGCAAACCTTGGACTTTTACCATATGGCCTCAGCTCTTTTGATTATTTTATGACTGCATGAGGTGACACATTGGTTTCTTTTGGGCCATTCTTACACATGCCTTTCAGGTTTATAATTCATGTGAATTTTGATAATGAGGTAATTGGGTTTAATGACTGAAGCAGTGATTCAGGAAGGAGAAGATCTCAAATTATTTATAATAATTGTTTCTAATACTCGTATGATATTACCGAGGCAATGCCAAAATGGAAATAACTTCCCTTTGAGTGACAGAAGCAGACACAGATATAAATTTGCTCATGTCCTTGTTTAACCATCTAAGGAGTCTGAGACTCAGAGAGGCAGTGTGAGCAACCATTGGAGCCAGGATGATTCCGATTTTTCATTTAGTGCTTTCTCATTGCTGCTTTTCTGGAATCTTAGCTGATCTCCCTCTACAAATATTATAGTGCTAATTTGGAACATTTTAATTGATGTTCCTGGGATTAGATATTTCTTGATTTGCTGGTTACATTGGTTAACAATGATGTTCTATGGAAAGCAGACCTTAGATCATTACTAGGAGAACCAGACAAAAGAAGGCACTGGTGACATAATTCTAATTTCAACACCAGAAGTTGTCTACCCACAATTATGAATGGTATTGATAAAATGAAAGAGGACCATTTTATATCATGGTATAAAATGCGTAATATCTTAAAAGTTTACTTTTATCTAGTAGATTCATTCTATTATTCAAGTATTTGTTTAAGTATACAGGAGGCATTGTGTATTTGTGCTTTGCATAGATTAGCTCACTCAATCCTCACAATGCTAAATACAGAAGGTGTGATTAGTATCTCATCTCCTTGGAGCCTGGTGAACTGGATCTTGGGTCCACACCTAGTACTTGGCAGAGCTGAGAGGTGGAAAACTCCAGCAGACCTACTCTGAGCTCATGTCTTTACCTCTGAGCTCTATTTACCATTGCAAATTTTTATAAGAAGCATTTTGAAGAAAGATTTCACATATATTTTAGGGGTCCCATATTATTACAGTTTTGCCAAATGTATTGCCACTGTCTTCCAAACCAAATGTTCTATTCACTTTGGTGGCTACTTATTAATGGTCTTTGTCTCAGCTCCTCTATCTGTATCTTCTACCTTCTTGTCAACAGTCTGCCTAAAGGCACCACTGAGGCCTGTGGTTTCCTGGGAAGTCATTTAAAGGTATTTCCAGAATTTTTAAAGACCAATTTATCCCAAAAGGTGGCTCACTGGAATTTCTTATGGCCATCCTATCCTCACAACAGATCTTAGTAATACAGTCCTTTCATCCTTCAATTGCTTCACAAGAGAAAAAAAAAAAATTCCACTATTTTGGGGACTTGAAAAAATGAGCCAGTTCTTCTACCTCTTTACATCTCAGTTTCATTAGTTTAAAAAATAGATAAAATAAGACAGAATCAGATAACTTTCATTCATTCTTTTGTTCAATATTTATTCATCATTTGTATTGCTAATCACAAATACATGCCAGATTTCTTCAATGGATTAGGCAGACATGGGTTTGAATGCACTCTTTGCCCCTTAGTAAGTAGTTTTTGTCACATTTTTCTCATCTAAAATTTGTGGAAAGCAGCTCCACTATCATTGCACCCTAGGGTGGCTCTTTAGATGAAATGAGGTCACATGTGAGGGAACAGTGAAGCTCGTGTCGGTGGCGTAAGTACGGCTGACAGTCATCTACTCAAACATCGTCACACTGGGCTGTCTCCTGTCTGGTATCTGACCTGGCTGCTGAGTAAGCAGATGGCTGGTACAAGGTGAGCAGTTCCAACTCTATTGAAGTCATTTGTCTGCGATGTTTTCTTTCCCATTCAACATTGCATGTTTATGTGGTGTGGGATCAAATGCAAAAGAAGAACCACATGATTCATGGTCCTCCTAGGTGGCAGCTGCAATGTAAAGGCTGTTTCAGGAAACAGGATAATCTGTTTGTGTGGCCACAAGTCCGTGATCTCTGACCTGTCTTAATCTTCAGTGGTGGATATGTGTGGCACTTTTGTTCCCAGGTGGAACTCAATGTTAGAAAAAAATCAAAACAAAATAATATCCATTGGGGTATTTTTCTGATATTGTTGCTGAGAGAAAACCTGTGGTAGATGTTTTCAGTCTTCTCTTTCTTGATCAGGCTCAAGTGTTCACATCTCCTGTTTTGCAAATTAACAAGGATTTTCCTGAAATCCCATCTCTCCTGAGGATTTGGGATGCTCTTGAGTGTCTGCCACAGTAAAAAAACAAGCTAAAGGAATGTGGAAATGTGAGGCCATCTGGATGCTGGTCCACTCTCACACCGGCTCTAGGGGTCACCGAGACCCTCCAAGGGCTGCTGAGACCTCACTCTGGCAGGAAGCATTTGATCTCATCCCAGCAGATCCCCCATATGTGTCCTTAGAAATGAGGATGTCTCTGAAATGAGTGGTGAGAGATTTAAACTGCAGAACTCAAGCGGGTGTTTGGAAACTGATTGCAGTCTCGGAAGAACTATCCAAGTCCTGAGTTGCATGTGCTTAGGTTAATGTCAAGTTTCATTGCCTCAGTTTACCTTTTGTGAGTGTGCCATTGCAAAATTTGAGCACTTGGTAAAGAAGGGACTTTGCTTGGGGTTGGAAATCTGATAATAAATGTGTGACATGCAGTCCCTGGCCTCCAAGATCCATGGTGGCAGGCAGACACCTGGGCAGGTGCTGGTCATGTGGGGTGATATGTGAAGGCAGCTTCTAGTGGAGACATACTAAGAATCATTCACAGAATAGAAAAAGGTACCTATTTCACTCACAGGGTCCCAAATGACGAAACTTGTCATTCACTCTTCATGCCTTTCCACCATAGGAAAACACAGCAAGAAAATGCCATCTATGACCCAGAAAGTGGAAACTTGGAATGTGGTGGTTTCAACTTTCATGTTCACTTCTTCTTAAATTTACCATTCTCCTCCAAACTCCAGGCCCCTAAGCCTTTCCTTTCCCTGTTAGACTCAAGAAGATTTTGTGAGAGAAAGACCCATATGTGATGAACCTTTTCTTACTTTTAAAGTCCAGGGGAAATTGACCTTTTATCTAATCTCTGTGAGTGCTGGGGAGATGGGGTCTGCATCATGAGCAGCTAACACAGGCAAGACTGAGATAAGAGATGGCACCATTATACATCATCAGAGTGAAGGACACTTCTGAGTACTTTATACACAGTTAAAATCTTTAAAATTTTTGAAGAGCCTGGTACCTATGGGTGCTTGGTGGTGATGGTAAAGAAGTGAGAAGGACAGTGGAATGATTAGGGGGTCATTCAAGAGCTGGACGAAACCTCCCCTCCGCTATCTGCCTCATCCTTTGGCTCTTATTCTTCCTTGTGGCTTTGAGCCTGCACAGGGCTCCACCTAACCCAAGTTAGTGCTCTACCTTCCTTAACCCATCCGTAGTGCTGCACTTAAACCTTCTGTACACTGAATACTTAAATTTATACTCCACCGGAATGAAATCCATGCTTAAGTACAGAATCTACCTAAAGTGAGTCAGTACTACAGTTCAAATACACCTACATTAACCACAGAATGAACGTTGGTTTAGTCAGCTCTTCCATCATTGTGACCAAAGGACCTGAAAAGAACAATTTTAGAGAAGGAAAAGTTCCTTTGCCTCTCACAGTGTCAGAGGTCTCAGTCCACAGACAGCCAACTCCATTGCTGTTTCCAAAGAAGGCAGAACATCATGGTGGAAGAGTGTGGTGGAGGAAAGTGGTTCAGGACATGGCCACCAGGAAGCAGAGACAAAGAGACAAAGAGAGAAAGAAACTCCATTTAGGGACAAAATATGCTCCCCCACTGCATGCCCCCAATGACTCACCTTCTCCAGACACACCCTATCTACCTATAGTTACCACCCAGATCATTCCTATCAGGGGATTAATGCACTGATTGTTAAGGCTTCATAACTCAATCATCTCGCCTCTGAACTTTCTTGCACTATCTTTCACATGAGCTATTGGAAGACACCTAATGTCTAAACCATAACAAATATTTTTCTTATCTTTTCTAAATGTAAAAGTCTAGCCCCATGGCCCTTTAACTATTAATTGGAAGTTTAGATTTAACCATGGGTAACCCAGGCTTTGAAGATGAAGGGGGATGGAAGCAAGCCTTCCACAAGCTTTACCCAGTAGCCTTGAGATTAGAGTCATTACCACCTCCATTTTATACATATACAGTACAAGTGACCTGCCTGAGGTTCATCAGCTTCTAGGTTTAGTAGGCAGAGCTTGAAGTGACAGCTGTCTAGCCCATGCCTCTGCTCCTTCTGCCACCCCACATGAATTCCCACATCTGAGAGGTTGCCCTTGTCTTTTGTCCTGTGTGAAGAAGCTGTGGATTAGCTAAACCATTAAATGATGTATAGAGAGAGAAGGAGAAAGGAGAAAGCAAATACATTCCACTCCTGAGCCCTAGAACAATGTCCCCATCCCATCTCTTTCTGTAGGTTGCTTCTGAGGTTCAGGACACCTTCACGTCCATCCTGTTCTCCAAAGCCAAAGAATCATACAGCGCACTGCTTGATGGTTTTGTTTGCATTGGTTGGTTCTTTCCTACCACACTCTGATAAAGATTAGTCTTCCCTGTTTAAAAGATGAAGAAACTGATCCTCAGCTATAATGACAGCATTAGCTATTGTTTATTAACTGTTCCCTCTGGACCAGGCACTGTTATAGACACTGTACCTGCATTAATGCATTCATCTCCTCTTGGAGCAGATGCTGTTATAACCCTTGCTTTAAAAAGTGAGGAAACCAAGACACGAAGACTATTTCAAATGCCTCATGTTTCATAGCTGGTAAGTGGAACGGGTGCATTGGGGACACATGTAAAGTAGGTGGGTTCCAGAGCTCATGCTTATAACCATTGTGCAAATTTGTTAAATGGCTGGCTTAGGGTGGAGAGATTAGTACATAGGGAGCAGGAGAGATTAACCCAAGTTAAGGATCAAAGTCCATATACTGTAACATCCTACGACTTCAAGTCATATAAGAATATGGCTGGGAGTCAGATTTCAGTTTATTCTTTGGTTCTTGTGTGGTCTAGAATTAATCTCTTAATCTCTCTGTGCCTCAGTTTCCTCATCTACTAAAAGAAAGTAATCATATATGATCTGAAATTCCATATCTCCCTCAAAATTCATATGTTAAATTTTTAACCCCCTAGGTGCTAGTACTAGGAGATGGGGTCTTTGGGGAGGTAGTTTTCCCCTTCTACCATGTGAGGGTAGAGTTTTCATGAATGACATTACTGGTCTTATCAAAGAGGCCCAAGGGAGGTTGTTTGCTCCTTCCATCCTGTGAAGACAGCAAAAAGGCACCATTTATGAACCGAAAAGCAGGGCCTCACAGGCATTGAACCAATCTGTGCCTTGATCTTGGAATTTCTGGCTTCCAGAACTGTGAGAAATATCTGTTGTTCATAAACTAACCAGTATGCAGTGTATTTTTAGCATCCCAAATGGACTAAGACAGACTAAATTCCCTACTTCACTGTGTTTTTAAAGGATTTAAAAACACATTTACCTAGAAAATACTCAATGTTGGCTGTAGTTATTTTTAAGACTCCATTCATTTAGAAATATTGTTTATGAAATTATAGTTATTTTCATTAAAATGTGAAGTAGATCTCTGTAGTGGAGGACCTCATGAGAACTGGAGTTCCTGGGCTCGCTCCTGGCTCTGGGAAGAGTGGAGAAGAGACTCATTTTCTTATCTGAAGGAACTGGAAACTTCAAGAGATCGTGTTTCTGGAGGAAGGTGTAGTGACAGTCAGACAGAGCATCCAAGGCCCGTGCTGAACCTCAGGGGTAGGTGGGGTGTGTCTGGATGCTGGAGTGTCCAGGTAAGGACACCAGGTGAAAGAGGAGGGAAGAACACGCCCCCTGCAGACATCACTCCATCCAAGGTGGCAGCGCTCACTTCTCTGAGGCAGCTGTGATCTCTCTTTTTTTTTTAAATATTTTTTGTTGTAAACGGACACAATACCTTTATTTTATTTATTTGCTTTTTTTTAATGTGGTGCTGAGGATCAAACCCAGTGCCTCACACATGCCAGGCAAGCACTCTACCACTGAGCCACAACCTCAGCCCCAGCTGTGATCTCTGACAAGGGTCGTGCAGGTGACATTTCCACAGATGAGTAGGTGTTCCACAGTGACACTACTATTGTTATTACCGTGATCAGCTCTTAAAAAATAATCCTCCCCATGCCCACCGTGTGGTGTTCTGTGGTGAAACATACTGCAGGTCACATAGATGGAGAAGCCAATCGACTCTTGTCAACAATGCCTGGGATGATAAATTAAGATGAAGCCAGCGGGTCTGGATGGATGGCTTCTTGAGGCTCATCTTGAAGTGCTTCGGTGAGGTCTGTTTTGTTTTGCTGTGTTTGGGATCATTTCTTTTGCCACTCCAGCTATGCAAAGATAATAATCGCACCAATAGAACTGGTGACCTTTCACCCTCCCTCCCTTTGATACAGTCTCATTTTCTAGTAAAACCATGACAAATGTCTCTTCCCTCACCTTTAGTAAACTAGCAGATAATCTGTCTATTATCCATAATATCCTCATCCCCAGAAGTCATTGGTATTTGCTTTGGATTCCATCAAATGGGGTGAACATTATATCTCTAACCTATGAAAAAGCTTTGCTCCTTTGCAGTGTTGGTGGAATTAAATTTGTTTTCACAGCTGGTTGTACTTGGAGGAGACTTAGCCGCCGTCTTGAAGGTTCTACCACACCAGTTCATCACTGAGCCTGCTGTGTGGTGGGGTCTTTGAGCTGTTAACGGGAGGCACAGAGGGAAGTCTAAATTAATCATTTATGATTTATTTATTCTTTTTTCCATCATAGAGTAAAATGAGCACATGCCAACATTTCCAGAGTGAGGGCTGTCTAGATGATGTGGTGTTTGATAACTGACTCTTGATGTTTATCTGCCAACAGGACAAAACTGTGGGACTAATGACAGCACCATGTACTTACAGAGCACTTCATAATTTACAGTTTGGTTTTCCTATTCTTGGCCTCAATTGATTCCTATAAAAGCCAATGAGTTTGAAGCTGTATTCTTTCATGTCACTATTTTACAGGTGGGGAAGCTATAGAACCATGGTACAGAGCTATAGAACATGGTGCAGAACCTGTTACAAACCTAGTAAATACCAGATGAGCAATGTAAATTCCCATCTTCACTCGTACCCATTAACACGTTGAAGTAAAAACACAATGTAGGAGGCATCTCTACCACAGAGCACTATGGTCCAAAGGACTATGTCCTCAAAAATTCATATGTTGAAGTCTAAGCCCTAAGGTGATGCTATGAAAAGGAGGGTCCTCTGGGAGGTGTGTTGGTTAGGTTTTCATAACTACGACCAAAATGCCTGATAAGAACAACTTGGAGGACAGAAAGTTTATTTGTGCTCATGGTTTCAGAGTTCTCAGTCCATGGTCAGGCAACCCCATTACTCTGGCCCGAGGCTAGGCAGACCATCATGGAAGAAGAATGTGGTGGAGGAAAGCTGCTCAGGTCATGACAGGCAGGAGGAAAGGGAGAGAGGGAAAGGAGCCAGGTACAAAATATATAGACCAAAGGCACCCCTGCCCACCCATTAACTTCCTCTATCCACCTCTTACCTGCCTACAGTTACCACTCAGTAAGTCTATTCAATTAGCCCATTGAATGGATCAATCCATTATTAGGTTACAGCTCTCATAGTCTAGTCATTTCACCTCCTGCATTAACACAGGGGCTTTTGGGGGACACCTCACCTCCAATCCAAAGCAGGAGACGATCAGGTCATGAGAGTCCTATACTCACGAGATTAGCATTCTTATCAAAGAGGTCTGAGGATGCCTGTTCAATACTTATGGGCACCATCTTTGAAGCAGAGAAAGAGACAGCCTCCTCACCAGACACTGAATCTTCTCTCTCCTTGATCTTAGAGTTTCCAACCTCCAGAACTGTGAGCAATAAATCTCTATTATTAGTAAATTAACCATTAGAAGGTATTTTGTTGTAGGAGCCCAAATGGATTAATACACAGTCACATCATTTGGAGTCCCTGCCCTTTTCGAGTGAGGTCAAGAATTCTCACTGTCCTGGCATTCATTGCCACCTTTGACTTAGGAATTACAAACCACCTTAATGAGCATCTGTCGTATATCAGTAACTTGCTGGCACTTAGGATGCTAAGATGAACTAAGAGGGAGTAACTAACTGCCTGGAAGGAGCTTTTATGCTACAGCTACTCTATCTAATATAGTAGCTATTAGTGACTAAATTTTAATTAATTAAAAACTGAGTAAAATTAAATGTTTCATGCTCTTCAAGTGCTCTAGCTATAGTTCAAGTGTCATTCACCACATGTGACTGATAGATACTATACTAGACACGGCGGAAATTTCTTTGGGATTGCATTGGCTTAGACTGTAAACAAATACACAAGACCAATGAGGTCACTGCTAAAGGGAATGGACATGAAAACATAACATTTAGCTTATCGTGAAGTCTGATAATGTCCCCCAGTGGCACTGATTTTGACCTTTCTCTGTCCTGTGCTAGTCAGTAAGATGATGTGATTAAGTATTCATTTAATTAACAAATAGTTGAGTGTCTAGTGTTTGCATTGTTCTAGGAACTGGGAATATGTTGGTGAGTAAAACAGACAAGCTCCTGCCTTATACCAAGAACAGTCACATAGTTAATAAAAAATAAGCAAGGCAAATATCATATGATAAGTAAAAAATTAAAGTATGGTGCTGTCTTAAGGAATGGCTGAGTCTAACTTTTGATTGGCTGGTTGTGGAGATGTTTCAGTGCAATAATATTTAAACTGGAATCTAAATGACAAGAAGTCCTCAGCCATGAAAATATTGGAGATCAATTTAAAGTGTGGGGACACCCAGGAAGAACATATTTGTTGTTTTCAAGGGATTGTAAGAAGGATAGCGTCTCTGAAACATGGTTTAAAAGTTGGAAAATAGTTCTATATATTGAAAAAGTAAGCAGGGATCAACTAAAGTAGCTTGGCTTTTCTTAATGAAATGGGAACCTTTAAGGTAAAAACTTCAAAGTAGGGTGAAGGCGTGATCTCATTTATACTTAAAGAGAGGACTTGGCTTACATTTAGGGCAAGAGTAAGTACCGGAAAACTGATTGGTAGAACATTATAACAGCTCAGGTGAAGAAGTTGGTGGTTAGGAATAGGAAGTGGAGCCAGGGAAGATGAAAATATGTAGTTGCCTTCATGATGTTTTTTAAAGGAAGAGTCAACGTGTTTTGCTGATGGATTGGATATAATGGAAGAAAGGATAGATCCTGGTGTTGCCTTCAGCAGTGTGGAATGATGGTGCTATCTAGGAAGACTGAAGACTGGTGGGTGCCCTGGAAGGGAGGAATCAAGGAATAATCTAATCAGGAGAGAACTGAATTAAGTTTGAGATGCATATTAGTAAACCAGGTACAGATGCAAAATAACAGTTGTATATAGAATCTTGGAAAGAATTTAGGGCTTGGAGAAACATTTTGGATAGCTTATATGTCAATGTCAATGGTGTTTAAAGCTAAACACTATATAAATAAGAGAGTGAATGCTGAGGAAATGTGAAAGCCCATAACTAATCCTATTTTCAGAGATAGGGAAAGCTCCAATCTAAAAAGAACTACAGGGATGTTCAAGGGAAACTAGAAGCATGTGGGCTTGGAGAGAAGAGAGGGTTTCAGGAAGGATGAAGTCATCAACTGTGTCAAATAATGCTGTGAGATCAAATCCAATATAAGTGGAATGGTGACTACAGACTTTTGCATATAGGGGTCACTTGAAACCTTCGTAAGTGAAGTCATCGTGCATCTGTGCAGAGCAAACTGAGTGGAGCTCACCAAGAAGAAAGTGTAAGGAAAGTGGTGGCAACAGGACATTCTTTCAAGACGTTTTGTCATGATGGAGATCAAAGAAGTATCAACTGACAACATAATTTATGAAATTCCATGTGTATGAAATATTTACCATTTACAGGTAATCAATTCTGAAAATAAATAAGAATTTTGCATTTTTAAAAAATGGAAGGAACCAAGCCTTTAAAATATTGACAGCATTTTATACATGTAGCCATCTCTGTTCAGACTAGCCACATTTCAAATAATAGCACATGTGGCTGCAGCTATCATAGAAGATGGCACAGGACAGGGACCTGGAGGTGCCTGCTCCAGACATGGTAAAGCCAAGAGGAGCTCAGAGGCCACTGGAGGGATTTTATTTTTCTGAGAATACCTTTCTCTTCTATAGTTGGTGTTGATCTCAATGTTTCTTCAGAATTGCTTTGTTACTTTGATACCTTCATTTGTATAGTGTTTCTCTTTTCTTTCTAAACACTTAGAAGCCTCTGATACTTATTGGGAATCTGTGAATTTTAATGCCAAATCTGACTTAAGCAATTATAAGTAGGGCCTCACAACTTGGCCTATAAAAGGAAAAAAACAGGTAAACAAAGAGTTTCTCCCTTTGGTATCTATAATTACGAAATGTGAATTATTGGAAGATGGAATGAGAAGAGTTTGGAGAACACTGGGAAACACATTATTACTATTGTGACTTTTAAAGGATTCTAAAAATGGTCTTTCTGAGTCCAACTCAAATCAGGACTTTGGTAAAGTCTGTGTTTCTAAGAGTCCAGCGTCTTGCTTCTGGGTACTTGAAATATCACGGAGGATGTGAAAATGGGTTCGGTTGGTGGTTAAAAACACAGGGCCAGGTGCAGAGCGTCTGTTCAACACAAGTTGACTAGAGTGCCTTCATGATCTCTAAGAAAGACAGAAACAATCAAAATATTATCAAAAAGGAAAAAAAAAATGGGCTAATAAATGTTGGAACTTTCACTTAATGGTTATAGTTGTTCATTTTGACTAACTGGTATTCTTAGCTCATTCACCAATTCAGTGATTTGGGAAATGTTTATCTGTGTTAGGCCCTGGGCTCAGCTTTGAGACCACGAAAATGAATGACAGTCCTTGTTTTTGAAGCTCCAAAGCTGGTTGAAGAGACCGACTAACAGACATTTAGGCAGAAGGAGACATGTTTCTGGACAAAAGCTGACAGAATATGTCATAATAGCAGAGAAATTGATGCAAGTCTTAAATATGGGAAGTTTAGAAAAATGCTTATGGTATAATGTTTTTAAATGTTTCATTGGTAAAAGAGTAAGTTTTTGAACAAATATTTTGACAACTCACGAGTGTTTTTATTATTCTACGCCATTAATCTCTGTTCCCTTCTCTGCACATGTGGATTTATAGGACCCCGTTTCAAATGAATTGGCCAACCGGTTTCTATAGATTTGTGCCAAATTCATCCTAAAAAGCCAATTGTAGTGCACTATACTTTGTTAGTCAACTTTTCATCACTGTGACAAAAATATATGACAAGAACAACTTAGAGGAGGAACAGTGTATTTTGTCTCCTGGTTTCAGAGTTTCAGTCCATGGTCAGCTGGCTCCATGGTTCTTGGCCCAAAGTGAGACAAAACATCATGACAGAAAGGTGTGGTGGAGCACCCCTACTCTGCTCGTGGTGGCTGGGAAGCAGAGAGGTAAAGGGGCTGCTGGGAAGACGAACCCTTCCAGGGAAGACCCCCAGTGACCTACCTTCTCCAGTCATGCCCTACCTGCCTGCAGTGACCACCCAGTTAGTCCCTTCCAACTAGAACACACTGATTAGGTTATAGCTTTCCAAATCGAATCATTTTATCTCTGAATGAATACTCCCACATTAACACAGGAGCTTTGGGGGAACACCTCATATCCAAACTATAACATGTACCAACAGATTCATTTGTCAATTGATGAGAAAAGCATTTAATCAAAGAATGAGTACAAATGCAGCTGGTGTGAGGAATAGGCCAAGAACGAAGGTGGCAGTGGAGTGGCAAATGGGGAGGTAAGCAAGGGGTTCACCACGCATCCAAGGCCAAGCCATTGCTGGCAGTGTCAAGCACTGGTCTTGCTAGGATATTGTTTTTGTTGAGAGACTTCATCAAAGAAGTTTATACACCAATGATAAGAGGAGCTTCTTATTGTTGGAGAAGGGACTGAAATGAGGAAGGTGTAAAGCTAATCAACCCTAAAGGTTAGGTTAGCACTGGATATATTGGAGTAAGCTCAGGGTTTTCAACAGAGAGATGGAGAACCAAGTATAAAAACAAAAGCACCTACACCAATGTATATGTATTATGCATAAGTATTTCCTAGTTCAGTCTATTGAGCGTCTAAAACAATGAAACTCAAGTTGCAGTGAGTTTCCATGGGGCCCAAATTGAGGTTTTTGAATACTCTGTATAAATGAGAAATGAATACTTCTGAATTTGAAACAAAGAAAGCACCGACTGAGGGGTTTATCAATTCAGGTTGCTATAACAAATTACTATACATGCAGTGACTTAAACAAAAAATATATTCAGTTTTCATTGTTCTGAATGGTAAGTATGTGATGAAGGGCTGGCTGGCAGATAAACATTAGGTGGGGGATGGCTACCTGGTTTACAGATAGCCATCTCCTCAGCATATCTTCACAGGGCAGAGAGAGAAGTGAGCTCTAGTCTCTTAACTATTTATCAAAGCACTAATCCCGGTCATGAGCGCTCCATCTTCATGAACCAATCACCTCACAAAGGCACCATCTACCTATATTGTCATATTGGGATTAGGATTTTCACATAAAAATTGGAAGAGGATACAAATATTAAAGCACTTAAGAACTTTTTGAAAATTCAAACTCTAAAGAAGTGTTCAAAAATTAATGACAAATCAAAGGGGTACAGAAGTAAACTTAAAGGGGCTTCTATGGGTCAATTGAGCATCAAAATAACATCACTGCTTTTTAATTCACTAAATGATATAAGAATTAATATTTATACTGATACAACTTCATGAATGGGAATAAGATAAAGATGGTTTTAATAGTAGAATGCCAAATAACAAATGTACATGGAGTGACAGGATCATAAAATCACCATTTAATAACCATAGTAGTAACAAGTGATTAAAAAGAATCATCAAGACTGGCAAAACCAATGTGTAGAAGTTCAATGAGAAAGATGATATTTTCATAGTATCCAAGTATCTCCCAACGAAGTGTTCACTAATGATAAAGGAAGACCATTATGCTTTAGATTGAGGTGTCCCCCTCAAAAGCTCCTGTGCTGATGTAGGAATATTCAGAGGTAAAAATGATTGGTTTATGAGAGCTGTAACCTAATCAGTCCTATCTAGTTTGAATGAGCTGACTAGATGGTAACTGTGAGCAGGAGGGGTGTGGCTGGAGGATTTGGGTCACTGGGAGGCATGTCCTAGAAGGGTGCATCGTCCCTGTCTCTGTGACTGCTTTCCTTCTCCCCCCGCCTCTCTTTTTCTCTCTCTCTTACTCTCCCTCTTGCCTTCACGCTCTCTTTCTTGAATTTGCCATGAGCTGAACACTTCTTTAGAGTTTGAATTTTCAAAACGTTTCCAAGTGCTTTGGACTTAATATTTGTATCCCCTTTGGATCCTTCCTGCATGATGTATGACCTCAACTTTGGCCCAGAGGAATGGAATCAGCCATCTATGGACTGAGACCTCTGAACCCATGAGCCCTAAATAAACTTTCCCTTCTCTAAGTTGTTCTTGTCTGGAATTTTTGTCACAGCAATGAAAACTCTGACAAAGACAAAGACACAATTACTTTACTTTGGAAAAATCTAGCAGATACCATTTAACCATCGTTTATCTTGTCAATTCTGGATTGAATCTGTATCATGTGTCACCTCTCAGGACATTGAGAACATAGCGTAATTTCTTTGATATTTCTGCCCTGAAAACATGACCTAAATATAATCATGAGATAGTGTTGAGTCATTGTTAATTTCCTGATTTTGAGGGCCATAATGTAGTTATTTGGTACACATACAAAATACAAATGTATGTATATTGTGGACTCCCACTGCCTAAATATGAGGAATGTACTTCTATACTGGAATGTGGTTCATCTATTAAGATAAAAATGTTTCTATCAAATTCTTGTGAATTATTTTACTTCCCCTGATTTTTGCTTAACTTTGTATATATGTAATCTGCCCTGTGTTCTCAAATACCAAGTTAAACTATTGGATGTGGGCATTATTTTTTTATTTTAAGGATTCACATGATCTAGTAACTAAAGACAGGCAACTTCTGTATGGCATCTTGAAATTAGCATGTAAAAACAGCAAGTGTTTCAAATAATAGAGTACATTTTTTATGAACTCTTTAATTGAGAGGAAAATGTGGTGTAATCCTTTACAGTGAAGTCTTATGGAAGTGATTTGTTCATTTTTTTTCCCAGTGATTTTCTGTCAATAAACTTACATTTTGTCCAAAACTTTGCAGTTTACAAAGCTGTTTCAAACTAATGCTCTCTTTGACCTTCACTCCAACCCAGTGAGACAGATGGAGCAGGGAGTCACCTTTGTGGGGTGAATTACCCCACATCTCTGTCTTATGGATGGAGATGTTTGCCCAACAGAGAGGATGCCATGTGCTGGCTATTGTAGTTGGCACATAGCAAGGCCAGCCTGAACCCAGGGCTTTGTGACAATGATTCTGATACTCCTGCTGCAGAATTAGTAGGATCTTATAATTTTTTGTTTTTCTTTAAGTAAAAGTTAATAATTACTACGTATAATGCAATGTAACATTTAACTTTTTAAGTATTTGTATAAACTTATGTAGCTCTCACAGATTGCTTTTCTTTTAAAGCAATAGGCAACGACATCTCCAATTAATGATGAAGGTATACAAATTTTAAATAATACATGCAAATTTGGGGTGCTTGTAATCCCACCTATAATCCCAGCTACTCATGAGGCTGAGACAGGAGGATCACAAGTTCAAGGCCAAACTGGGCAAGTTAGTGAGATCTTGTCTCAAAACAAAATATTTAAGAAGGACTAGAGATATAGTTCAGTGGTAGAGTACTTGTTTAGCATGTGTGAGGCACTGGTTTAATCCCTAGAACTGCAAAAATAAAAAAGTATATATAGAATACACACACACACACACACATATATATGTGCTTATAAATAAAAATAGTTTGTTAATGGCATACTATTATACACAATAGTGGGATATGTCATATTTGTAAATGCACCTTACATAATTTGGTCAATTTCTGTAAAACAGTAATTCAATGACAAAGTCAGAATCCATACTTTTAGCTACTATGTCATGAAATTCTCTTATCAATCAAATGACAGTTTTAGGCCAAACATGCCTTGCACTACATAATGACTACCACTCCCTTTGTTTTACACATTCAGGCTGTCCTCATGTTCCAGCATACTAAAGCTGCATGGAACCCTTAGTGTTCAGGAATACTATTATATGTAAAATTGATTCGTCAAGAATATGATTCTTGGCTAAGCGTGGTGGCACATGCCTGTAATCCCAGTAGCTCCTGAGACTGAGACGGGAGGATCATGAGTTCAAAGCCAGTCCCAGCAAAATCAAGGCTGCCAAGCAACTTAGTGAAATCCTGTCTCTAAATAAAATACTAAAATAGGACTGGGGATGTGGCTCAGTGATTTAGTGCCCCTGAGTTCAATCCCTGGTAGTAAAAAAAAAAAAAAAAAGATTCTTGTATTCAAACTCCTGATTTCTTGGTATCTGAATGACTTGTTTCTTCTTTTGAAGATCTGGAGTGAAAGCACAGAAATATCAGGGATCTCATCCTTTCTTCTCCCCGAGTTTAAGGTTAGGCTTCACAGCTGTGTAATTCCTGGTAGGTTTTTGCGGGTGGCAGTCTGGTCCTCCTTAGTCCCCTTCAACCTATGTCTTCATCCCTAGAAGGCATTCCAGGCCCTGATCTTTCACTCTAGCTGGGAGAATTAGAAGAGAACCTCCAGGAGTTCCTCGGACCACTGTGTTCCTCCTGTGTCCACCATGGACTAGGTGTACTTGACTAGTTTATCCTCCTTGAGAAATTGGGAAAAGATAGTGGAGATGAAATAGTGTGGTCATTGCTCAGTTACTAATTTCTACCACTCAGTGAAGCCTGAAAATCTCCTGTACAATCGCTTCTATGCAAACATTACAGTATTAAACCCACTTTACCTATCACCTACTTAGAGTTGCCTTACTCCAAACCTTACAACTGAAGATTATTGACTCATCACAATTCCTGCATCCTTTCAATAGTCAGGACTTAATTTCCACTCATACAACACCTCATTTCTTCTCTCCAAACATCACACTTTCTTATCGCTCAAATCCTGACCTAGTGTATGTACTACACCTATTATCTATTGAAGTCTACTACATTCTCACAAATGAATGTTAAGAAATTCAGTAACTTGCTTACATTTACACAGCTCTAAGTGACAGTCTGGCAATGTGGAGACTTCAGAAGCCAGAACCCTTGCTAAGTGACTTCTTGTGCCATCTGTGCTGTTCTTAAGGTTTGCAGCCCACTACATTCTCGTTCTCTTCCAGGAATGACCCCTACACTTCTGTCATCTCTCCAAACTCAGCTATGAAGACATCATTTCAACTGCAGACCAGAAGTCTGCTCACTCTGCCTCAGGATTGGGAGGCTGGTTTCACTCTTTCCTGATTATCAGAGGTATTTTCAGTAATTATTTCCTGGCCATCTTTGTGAAGCATCAACTTTGTAGAGATCTTTTCCATTCAACTGCACCATGTTTTTATTTATCAACCTCTCGAGCACTTCCCATGACTGACTAACAGCTATGGCATATGGGCCCATGTTCTTCTTTTCAACTTCTGCTTTTGTCTTCTTTATGACAGCCTGGGGAGCCTTCCTGTACCGGCACCATTGTCCAGTGCTAATGAGGCAGGGGCCTTCTTGTATTCAGTGGGGTGAAACACCCATGGGATCTCTCCTACAGAGGCTTTGCCTAATCTCTAGACATGTCTAAAAAAATAACTGAAGGCTCTTGAAAATATTCCAAAGCAGGTAGAAGAAGGTTTAAAGATTCAAATTTACTTCAGTCAGCTTTTTTTGCTGCTGTGACTACAATACCAGACCAGATCAATTTTAGAGGAGGAGAAGTTTATTTGAGGGCTCATGGTTTTAGAGGTTGTAGTCCATAGAAGGCCAGCTCTATTCCTCTGGGCTCAAGGTGAGGCAGAACATCATGGCGAAGAGTGTGGCAGAGGGAAGCAGCTCACATGATGATTAGAGAGCAGAGACAGAGAGATCTCCACTTGCTAGATACAAATATACAGCCCAAAGCCATGCCTCCAATTCCCACCTCCTCCGGCCATACTCCATCACATCAGTTACCACTCAGTTAATCCCTGTTAGGGGATTAATTCACTGATTGGGTTAAGACTCTCACAACCCAATCATTTCTCCTCTGAACCTTCTTGCATTGTCTCACGCATGAGCATTTGGGGGACACCCCACATCCAAACCATAATACTACTAGGAGTGACAAGGATTACAAATTTTCTGTTTCTGCTCTGCATGACTGTGCCATTCCAGATCACAGTCGTACTAGCCCAAGGTATCAAACCGCATGCAATTCTGACCAAGAGCTAGACTTGAAATCTGACTGTGAAAATTCCTGACTATAAACACTAGTGGGAAAATCTTCTAGAAGACACGATAAAAATGCAAGCAAAGAAAGAACTATTCCTTAAAGACAAAACTACACTGGATATAACTCATGAGTGTACTAATTTTAGATGAACGTGTTCCCTAAATATGTATCTCCTATGGTAAAAATCTGAAGATCACTGGCTTGAGGTCAGAGGAAAGAGACTAGAGCAATCTGGAAAACTGGAAATTAGTGGAAGGATTTCTAGAATCAAGGAAGCTGAGAGAGTAAACTAAGAGCCTGCATGAATCTTCACTGAAGATTTGGTAGAGGACAAATCTGAAGGGAGCCATCTGGGGGACAAGTCTCACAGAATAGCAACCTGAAGCTACAAGGAGTTCATGGATTCCAGCTGCCATATAAAGGGGAGAGATGAAAGTTTCTATCTGGTCTCAAGCAAGGTACTACTTTCAAGCAAGGTTGCCTACAGAACAAAACTTAAAAACAATAGTCATCAGAATAATAAGACAAAATACAAAACAGGTATACAATAGTCTCTGAACTGTCCTATTTAAGAACAATAACAACAAAAAATAAAGATACATAGAAACAAACACACACATACATAGAAACAATAGGGAATTGTAAGTCATACTCAGGAAAAAAGGTAGTAAACAGAAGGTAACACCAGACATGTTCAGATGTCATATAGAAACAAAGATGTCAGAGTACATATTATACATGCATGTAAAATAAAGAAAAAGAAATGCTCAAAGAATTGAAGGAAAGGATCCTTAATGAGTGAATGAGAAAATTTCAGTGGAAAAGCAAAGCTGAAAAAATAAAAGAGTTAAAAATAGTAAGCTCAATAGAAGAAAATTCAGTGAACTTATAGGTAAATGAACAGAAACTAGTCAATCCAAAGAACAGAGAGGGAAAAATGCTACAGAAGCTCAGTGTGCTCAAATTTAGAGCAGTAGCACAAAGCAAGCATCACATTTGAAAAAGAAAGAGCTCAAAACAAGGCAGGCACCTGGAAGCAAGGGAATGGACGCTGTTCTCCATTGGCTGAATGGATGCTGGCTCCCCATTTCTGGCAGGTCCAGAAGGGTATAGGTCTCCCAGGCTGTTGGATACTGGATGTATATACACAAACATTACTGCTCACCAAACAGCAGGCTGCTTCTACTAGAAACATTTTGAACAAGGACTCTTGGAAACACATAAGATGTTTTATGTCTAAAGATTTGCAAGTTGTACAAATTTGCAGTTCCACCAGCAATGTATGAGTGTGCCTTTTTCCCCCACAACCTCGCCAACACTTATTGTTGTTTGTATTCTTGATAATTGCCATTCTGACTGGTGTGAGATGAAATCTTAGGGTAGTTTTGATTTGCATTTCTCTGATTGCTAGAGATGTTGAACATTTTTTCATATGTCTGTTGACTGTATATCTTCTTCTGTGAAGTTTGTGTTCAGCTCTTTGGCCCATTTATTGATTGGGTTGTTAGTTTTTTTGGTGATAAGTTTTTTGAGTTTATTATATATCCTGGAGATTAGTGTTCTATCGGATGTGTGTGTGGCAAAGATTTGTTCCCAGAATGTCAGCTCTCTGTTCACTTGATTGATTATTTCTTTTGCTGAGAAGAAGCTTCTTGTGATTTTACTTCTTGTGCTATAGGAGTCTTGTTAAGGAAGTGTGGTCCTAATCCGACATGATGAAGATTTGGGCCTATTTTTTCTTCTATTAGGCATTGGGTCTCTGTTTGATTCCCAGATCCTTGATCCATTTTGAATTGAATTTTGTGCATGGTGAGAGATAGGGGTTTAGTTTCATTTTGCTGCATATGGATTTACAGTTTTCCCAGTACCATTTGTTGAAGAGGCTGTCTTTTCTCCAGTGTATGTGTTTGGCTCCTTTATCTAGTATAAAATAACTGTATGTAAGTGGGTTCATCTCTGTGTCTTCTATTCTATACCATTGGTCTATATGTCTATTTTGGTGCCAGTAGCATGCCGTTTTTGTTACTATAGCTTTGTAGTATAATCTGAGGTCTGGTATTGTGATGCCTCCTGCTTCACTCTTCTTGCTAAGGATTGCTTTGGCTATTCTGGGTCTCTTATTCTTCCAAATGAATTTCATGATTGCCTTTTCTATTTCTATAAGGAATGATGTTGGGATTTTAATTGGTATGGAGATTCCTTAGAAAACTTGGAATGGAACCACCATTTGAGCCTGCTATCCCACTCCTAGGTCTTTACCCAGAAGACTTAAAAACAGCATACTACAGTGACATAGCCATTTCAATGTTTATAGCTAAACTGTGGAACCAACCTAGGTGCCCTTCGATAGATGAATGGATAAAGAAACTGTGGTATATATACACAATGGAATATTACTCAGCAATAAAAGAGAATAAAATTATGGCATTTGCAGGTAAATGGATGGAGTTGGAGAATATCATGCTAAGTGAAGTAAGCCAATCTCAGAAAACCAAATGCCAAATGTACTCATTGATAAGTGGATGCTGATCCATAATGTGGGGAAGGACACGGGAACAATGGAGGAACTCTGTTCACAGGGGTGTAAGGGGGAGGGGGCATGGGGACAGTAAAGGTGGTGGAATATGATGGTCATCATAGCCCTAACTTTATGTATGACTGCATGTATGTTGTGATTCTATACCACTTACAACCAGAGAAGTGAAATGTTATCCTCTATCTGTGTACAATGAATCAAATTGCACTCTGTTATCATGTAAGCTAAAATAGAACAAATAAATAAATTAAATATGAAAAAAAAGACCTCAATAAATTGCTGAGGTTGGCCTCTAACTTGTGATCCACCTGCCTCAGCCTCCTCAGTTAGTAGGATTACAGAAAATGAATGGTTTTTTGTCTAAATTCAAGGTTAGTCTGGTGTTGATTTTCCAATTTGATATTGTGGATTCATCCCATGGTAGGAATTTTTGTGGAGCTATAAATATGCTTATAGTGTGTTTGAGAATGTTTGGTATATTTTGCATAGTGTAGGTATTCAGTAATAGTTTAATCTGAATCTTTCTCTAAATAAAATTCTGAAGAAGGTAGCATTTCTCTGCGTGCCTCCCAACTTAGTTTTTGTTAATAAAACAAAAGAAAACAAAAAATAAGTAAATAAAGATTTGCAAGTAAATGATCCAAGTAATATTGCCTGGTATTGTGTAGTTGAGTGTTTGTAATCGAGTATATTACTGGATTCAACCTGTTACATTTTCCCATGTCTATGAAGTGGGCTGGGGGCACACAATCCCTGCCCTCCTTCTGGCATGGGACATACTTTGACCAAGAAGAAGTTTGCAGAAATGAAGCAAGCAAAGTTGTCAAAAACGTTTGCTCGTGGAGAGTGCTTGCTGGTGTGCTTCCAGCACTCCCTTGAGAGGAACGCACTGCCTGGCTAGTCCTGGGAGGAGGAGGAGGAGGACTCATGAGCAGAGCTGCCTCAGTTTAAGTTGTCCCGCAACTGCTCTAAAGAAGTCCCCCATCCAGACTTCAGAAGCAGGTAAGAGTCCAGCAGAGATCAACAGTCACTCAGCCGAGACCAGGCATGGCAATATACTGCCACCCCATTTGGAAGCTAGAATAATAGATGCCTATTTTCCCCTAAAAGAACATTTATTTATTATTAAATACAAACTTTATTTGCATTTGCCATGTATAACAGGACATTTCAAAGTATTTGAATATACATATAATATATAAATATATGCATACATGTAAGAATGCATTATACCACGTAGTTATCATTTTGTGGTGAGAACACTTTCCACACTATTTTGTAAGTACAAGGTATCGTTAACCATAATCCACATGTTTTCTGCTACATCTTGAATTTATTCCTTTTATCTAAGTGAATTTTTTCTTTGAGAATTCTATTCTTTGACAAACATCTCTGCATTTGCTCCCCAGCTAGCCCATCTTTGGTAACCATGACTTTACCCTGCTTCTATAAGATAAAATTTTTAGGTTCCTCTTGTTTGAAAATATTAAGTTTTGAGTTAGGCTTTTTTTTCCCCCACACAATGTCTAACTGGTGGCATATTTAAAATGTGTCAGGCAAGGTGGTGGATGCTTTTCACATTATATTATTTTGTTTAACATATGTGAGTGCATTGATACCCTGATGAGGGAGTGACCACTGTTGTTTTTAAAAATCTCAACGGTTCATTTGCAAATGAGAAAAATAGAGTCCAAATGTTTTTTCACTTGGTAAAATCACGCAGCTTTAAGAACATGAATCCAGAATTAAAATGTAGGCAGGCTGTATCAGGTATTCTATGTCATAAGAAGTTATGTCAAAGGAGTCTTGTCTGTTAGAGATTTCACTCTCTTCAAATTGTCAGGATTACGTGCTGAGAAGGGAACCAAAAATAAACTATGCTGAAGAAATATAGAACTTTTCAAAATATGTTATAACAAGAAATTTCTTTTTAATCTTTCTCCTTACACACTACTGACATATAAAAAACACCCTAATACAAATACTTAAAGAAATGAAATACCAACTTCTGTGCTTGTTTACATTCAGAATCCAAGTGTGCCAGGAAAAACACATGCCTGCTGCTGCGGATAGACATTAGTTCCCCGGGCCTTCAGGATGCCTCTACCGATTTATTTTCATCAGCAGCAGTTGGAATTGTGTCCCGCCCACCACCCCATCTTTCATCATTCAGCACCATTTACAAAAAGTGTGATGGAAAAATAAAAGCTGTCTTTCCTATGATTTGAGATGCGGTACGGGATTGGACGGAGTCTATAGGTCGGGACGCTGCAGACCTCAGCTCTTGACTTACTCCAGCCTCTAAGTGACTACCTGTTGTCCAGCCAGACTGTGTATCTTGGAGCCGGAGTTTTCTTTGCTGTGCTACCATTAGTTCCGAGACCCTGTGAAACCTATTCATTTATTCATTCTTCAAGACATAATTACTATATGCCAGCTCTGTGACAAGTACTACACCCTCATGGGAGACAGAGAAATAAGACAAACCCCTACAAGGATTCTCAGCATGGGAAACAAGGCTAAAGCCAATGAATCAATAATTCCAGAAAAATATGAGCAGTATTTATTGTTTTTTTTTGTTACAGAAATCACATATTTACCATAAGTATTAAACATATTATTCAAATTTCATTTTAAAATAAAACCTATATCCTTAGAAACTAAAGCCAAAAACTTTTCACTAAAAGAAATTCAACTGTTTTCATCATAATTTATGTCCATTCTTCTCTTTCTCTTTTAACTATAAGCTTGAAAGATAGAAGAATTCCTTAACAACATCTGCAACTTGAATATATATATGCATATATGCATGTACACATGCACATATACATGAGTATACACGTGATATATAAAAAAGGGGAAGAGTAAGCTGTAGATAGGCCCAAAACAGCACTGGTGCTTGGAATAAGGAAGAGTACCAAGAGACAGGACAGTTATTGTCCGTGTGTACAGCAACAACAGTGTATAAATACTAAACATGCTAATTCTTTTTTTTCCTTCTAGTAGTTTACTGTGGTATTCATGGGAGGCTGGAGAGACTTGTGCATTAAATTCCAGAAATACATTAATAAAACCTATATTCTATTGCACCTGCAATTGAATTCTGCATGATGTTTCTGTTAAAAGTAAGTTTGACTCTAACAGAAGGAAAAAAACCTAAATGATAATGCTTTTAACAGGGTAGTAGTTTATTCTTTTGAAAAGAGAAGAATAGCAGAGACTGATAATTTTTAGCAATCATTATGGGTCAGACATGTTTTGGAATGCTATTTATTTATTTATTTATTTATTTATTTATTTATTTATTCTAATGAGGTATACATGACAGCAGAATGCATTTTAATTCATTGTACACAAATGGAGCACAACTTTTTATTTCTCTGGTTGTACACAATGTAGAGTTGCACCATATGTGCAGTCATGCATGTACCTAGGGCAATGATGTCCATCTCATTCCACCATCTTTCTTGCCTCCATGTCCCCTCCCCTCCTCTCTCTCCCCTTTGACAAAAGTTCCTCTGTTCTTCCCATGCCCCCTCCTCATTATTGATCAGCATCCACTTATCAGAGACAACATTCATTCAGCCTTTGTGTTTTGGGAGATTGGCTTTCTTCACTTAGCATGATATTCTCCAACTCCATCCATTTACCTTTAAATGCCATACTTTTATTTTATTTTAATGCTGAGTAATATTTCATTGTGCATATATACCACTGTTTCTTTATCCGGAATGCTTCTCATTTTTGACTCTTAATTTTCCACAAAATCTTGTGAAATAATATCATCTGCCTTACAAATGAAGAAACTGAGATCCAGAAATATTAGCTTTCCTGAGGTTTTCTGGGAAGGGAGTAGTGTGGTTAGCCCCATCCCTGGAGGTGAAGCACAGGACATCAGGCCATCTCCTGCCTCATTCTTCAGGGTCTAATTGTCCCCACCACACGGAAGGAATGAGAGAGAACACAGGTGAACACCCGTGGTTTCTGATCACACAATCACCCTGTATCCTCTGCACTTCAGAAACACTTTATAAAAAACTTGTGCATGTTTATTTATGGTGCCAAATAGTTTTTAGGTGGTCCATTCACAAAAAAAAAAAAAAATGTATTCTTTCTTCAGTTCTAAAGGAAACAAATATTTCAGGAACCTGAAAATACTACTTATTCAAACTTTGTTGATTCATCCAAGTTGCTTATGCCATTGTCTTTCTTCTTAGTGGGAAACCTGAGATCTGAAAATCTCCACTCACAGATAAACCTTTCTGAAGAGCAAGAACTGAAGCTAGCTAGCCACCCCAGATCTCTGTGAACCATCACAAGATATTCAAACCGATAACACATTACATGATATAAAATTTTCACAAAAATGACTCTTTTAAGAGAGTCTGTCAGTATTTTCATGGGAAATTCTGTTTCTCCTACATTCCCAAATGGCTAGCAGTTTGCAATAAATAGATTTGATGCATATCCCCAGTAACTGGCTCCACACCCAGTAAATTTTTAGGAGATTATAAATCTTAAAGAAAAAGAAATAAACTTTTTTGGTTTATTTGTTTCTAAAATAATCTGTTTCAATGTCCACAATAGGGTAAAAATAAAATTTTGTGTCATACAAAAACTTTAACTTTCATTTATAAAATTCATGGTGTAGATTATCAGAGAAGATAAACAGCAAGAGCAGAGAATGATAGCAGAGACCATGAATAAACACCACTATCCCACATTTTCCTATCAGTGGGTATTAATTTCTAGGATATATTCAAAATAAAATCAAATACTATTTACCTAAAAAAACACATGTGACTAATGTGATTCAGAAAAAAAAGTCTTAAAGAATGAGCAAAGCTTCAGTTTTACTTCAAAAAGAAAGTGAAATGCCAGTATCAGAGTCAGAGAAATTAGCATTAAAGTTATTAATGAAAATCATCATTATGCTACATGAAAGATTCAATTGTGAAGATGTGAGACCATAAATATGAGGCAAATAGTACAAAATCTGAATAAATTAGCAAATAATTTTAGTGACATGAGAAGAAATTAGCAGAAATAAAATTGTGAAAGATGACTATATTGTGAGTGGCTGTTTTTATCTCACCATACCAGTTCATTTCTATGTCTCCCCCACCCCAGGTTATATAAGCTTTATTCATTCAATCCTCCCAATAGACTTATGAGATATATACTAAACAGGGACCATGGGAAAATAAACTATAGAATTAATGATATTGAATTAACAGTATTCTAAAGATCTCTGGATTCAATAAGGAGAATTATATCCACTTTCAAACACACACACATAAGATTATTTATAAAAAATAAGCCACAAAAATTTAAATATATTCAAAGGCTGGAAATTTGGCAACTCACATAGAATATTGACTAATATATTTAAACCCTAATTAACATGTAAAAAAGAAAACTCATCTCAAAGAAGAAAGCTGGATCATAGGGATAATGAAGAAAAAACACACCAAAAACAAGAAAAAAAATTATGACAATATTACATTTTAACACTAATGGACAAGTTTGGTGGAGGAATTGAAAGTCAGTTAAAATTTTTATTTTTCTTATGAAGTAAGGAAAAAATAAATTGTATTCTTTAACTTAAAATATCAAACTAAAATACAAGATAAATATTATTGGAAAGAATGTAAAGAGGAATAATGTAAAACAACACATCCTTGAAATTTTACCATATGATCCAATAATTCCACTCTTAGCTATAAAATCGAGAGGAATAAAAATATATGTCCACATAAAACAAGGTACATGGTTGCTCATAATACCATGATTCATAGTAGTAAAAAAGCTGAAACAACTTAAATGTGCATTAACTGATGAATGGATAAACAAAATGCAGAATGCCCATAGGGTAGATATTATTTGGCTATAAAAAGAAATGAAATATTTATCCATGCTTATGATGTCGATGGACTTTGAAAACATGCTAAGTGAAAGCAGTCAGTCACAAAACAATATATTGTGTCATTCAATTTACAAAAAAAATGTCCAAAATAATCCAATTTATAAGATAAAATACAGCTTGGTATTTGTCTTGAGTGAACGGAGGAGAAAAAATGGGAGCTGACTGCTTAGGTCTGGGGTTTCTTTTGTGAGTAATGAAAATATTCTAAAATTAGATTGTGGTTATAAAAAAATAAAACTTTTGTCTATCCAATTTTCACTTTGACCTAAGAAAGGATTGCCAGAACAATCCCCAGGTGACTTCAGCTTCCTCTCCCATCTCCATTTCAATAAGGTTTCATCCTATAGCCTACATGGCATGCAGGCTTGATGGGTTTGTACTTTGTTGACATATGCTAGATTAAAGACAGGTTACTTATGAACAATATGGGGATGCCGAATTTCACACTGAGAACATTTTTTCTTTCAGGTGTTTGAAGGCTTGGTGAGAGCAGTTGGAAGGGAAACTCCATCAGATTCCACAAGCTTAAAGGCTGAGCCACACTTGAATAGAAGATTAGGGAGAGAAAAAAAAAAACAAAACAGAGCAGGACCTCCTGTTTCACATGATAGGAATATTTTGATGAAAGGGGAAGGAATCAGATTCTATGAAAGATAGTTAAACAAGGCTTTTCTTGTTTAGTGTAAACACTAATAGGAGAGTTTGATATTATGTACTACAGAAAAAAAGCAGCTGAGAAGTTGACAAAAGAAAGGTGTTTAATAGAGATGATTCAGTCTCAGCTGGCTATTAAATACTTCTTGAGAAATACCATCTAAACCACCATCTGCTAAAGAAATTCAGGGATCTTTAAAAAAAAGATTTATTGAGGTATGATGGAAATATAAAGAAACGGTGCCTACTTGATATATACAATTTGAGGACTTTGGAAATACGTGTATATCTGGAACACCACCACCATAATCAAGGAAATAAACACACCTATCACCTGCAGACTTTTTGTGTCCCTTCAGTCATTTATTTATTTTTGTGTGGTAAGAACATGTAACAAGAGACCTTCCCTCTGAGTATCAATAAATTCCAGGAGGTTGGTAATTTTATTTTATCTTTTTCTATTATAGAATCCCAGAAAAGGCACAACCAGTTTGGAAGGCTTAAACAGTTGTTCTAGATGTGTTCTACCATATTGTACTTTCACAGTTGTCCTTCTACTGTCACCAGCCATAAATGATACTTGCACTGGAAGCTCACAAACATTATCTGTCATTTAAGTACTTGTCTAATACAAAAAAAATCCTTTGGAATAATTGTTTTAGTTTTTATCTTACTGAATAAAGTTTGAACAAGTTTTCATATAATTACATACCAATTGAATTTTTTTGTATGAAATCTACGTACAAGTTACTCAAAGTTACTAAAATTACTACAATTTACTCAATATTTACTAAGATTTTACCCAAGTATATTAAAGCTGTAATATGTAAGCCTCTTTGCTATTTTTGATACATTATTTCCCTAATGAACTTTCATTGCTTTTCATTTTAGTTTACTTTTTTTGTGTATGAATATCTTTTCCTTATACATTTATATCATTCTTTCCCATTTTAATTACTTCAAATGTTATAGACTTTTCAACAACCCAGAGGAGATGAGTATCTGATGTTATGATCCCTTAGGCATTAGGCATTCATTATACTCCTCTTATGCAAGGAAGAGACTGGTGCAGAATTCTTCACATTTTCCGGAGAGAGATGAAATCTTGGAAGCCTTCCTATTTTATGATTGGATATAGAAACAGATGAGAGGAAATTGAAGTGTTTTCACTGGGACACTTTTGGCAGCAAGTATCTAAATTCAAATGAACTTCAACATTAGGGAAACATAAAAGTTCAAACAAGAGGGAATCCAGAGATCAGATGAGCTTTGAGTTTGGTGGAACCAACCACCCACGCCATAGAGGCCAGTACCAGCTCCCTCCTAAGGCAGGTCCCCTCATGACTGATATGCTCACCCATGGCCCAGTGTGCTGAGTGTCCCGGCTCAGGACTTGCAGAAGGAAGTACACTGGATTAAGTTCATAAAAGCCAGAAATCTTGTCTCTCAGAGGCCCCTCTCAAGATTCTCTTCTGAATAGCCAGTGCCTGAGGCTTGCTCATCCCTCATGGGTTAGGAGCAGCCGGTCTTAGACTCACCACCCACTGCAGAACAGACATTGAGGAGGGAGCACTTCCTTCAGAGGACACCCTTCAAACCCCAAAGTCCATCAGGCTGGCTTCTTGGGGTGCATGGCTCTTCTCCCGAGCATTAGCATTGCACAGTTTAGCATCTTCTCCTGGATGCCACACATGACATTCTAGAGATCAGACAAAAGCTGAGGAAGGGCATTTCTTTAAGTTCTTATTTGAAAAGAAAAATATTTGCATATGTTGCAGTGGTTGAATGTATACGTCAGTTAAAGTTGTATATGATCTTCCTTATTGTTTAGAGAAAATAAACTTAACTGTGTATTTTCTAAGGGAATTTTATTTTCTTGCTACCTGTATAGTTTTTAAAGGCTTATTTTTTCACCCCTTTAAATCATTTTTCCATGAATATCCTCTTTCATGCTTGATGTGCTGGTTATGATGAGATGATGTATTTCCCCAAGTTTATAATGAAATTGAAAATCAGCCTCCAGGGAACTTACAGTGTTGGGTTCCATTTCAACAGTGTTCAAGCATGATATTTTCTTGATCCAAAGAGTTTTCACAATGTGGAAAAACTTTTGAACATAAAAAATGCAAAAGACATGTAAAATAAATTGCAAATTATTTTGAAACACAGGCCTTGGATTTTCTTGGAAATTCATGTGGATTCAAAATTAAGACATATATTGTACACAATGTGCTTGGTCCATTCTAAATGTTCCATAGGGAATAAATGGTTATATATGTATTTTTTAAAATATTTTATTTTATTTATTTATTATTTTTGTGTGGTGCTGAGGATACAATCCAGTGCCTCACCTGTTGTAGGCAAGTGTTCTACCTCTGAGCCACAACCCCAGCCCTGGTTATATATTTTTAATCACACTATTTCAAAAATAATTTAATAAATGGCATTAATTTTTCTTTTCTTAATCTGAGTTTTTATCAAACAAAGAATGTCATTTATAGGAATGTATTTTGCAAATAATTGGGAACTATAATCTCCAAAATAAGCTAATTTGAAGTCAAGTGAAGCAAAAGTTTTTAGAGACAGACTTTCAAGGCAGCTCCTTCTAAACAGTACATTATTTTGCTGGAGATCTCAAAGAGAGTAAAGTGTCATCTTTCTACTATATATAGATACATATTACAGAGCTCTCTGTGAATCCTAAAATAAGAATTCAGGATTTGGTGCATCCAACACACTTACCATTCAACGTTTCTGGCCTGCTATTGTGGGATTGTGGTGTAGAGTGCTGTGCCATTTGTCCTTTGTACCAGCTGTGTAGCCCTGTTCAGTGCTTGAACTGAAGACCGTGCCCAAGGCTAAGATGGGCCTGTGAGATTGATATGGCTTGTTGAGAATGCTGTGTACCAGGGGTGCTGGTTTATACATGGTAACAGCCAGCATCTTCCTATTAGGTGATCAAAGAGAACACAGCTCCCTGGAGCTCCAGCAGTTGTTATTTTCAGCAATGTCAAATTCTTCCCATTTTCTGTGAAGAACTCCTATGTGTGCCACCAGCCTTGCTAATACTGAAATCCAGTGAAGCAATGTATTCAACCACCAACATCTCCAGGCATTCCTGCTATATAACACCAATTGCAATCAGCACCTATTGTTTCAAACCTAATAAAACTGATCATTTCCCATGTTATTGAATAATTTTTGCTTATGTAGAAATCATTGCCATTTACTATTAAGCTTTAATATATTCATGATGCTAAAGCAAAAAGAAAAGTAGATGATCTCAACAGCACTGGGCACTTGTGGTAGGGGCTGTCAAAGCTGGTTGATAATGCCAGATTTTATTTTATTTTATTTTTCCATGACCTTTTTCTTCCAAAAACCATATGATTAAATTTAAAGTGATATTGTAAGTTGGTTGTTGAATTTAAACCCCGGTGCATGGAATTCTGCAAATGACCTTTTCCGCTTTTGTGCATGTGTGCTCAGGTCTTACACACCTGTCACATCACTGAACCCCTGTTCTTACAGTGTTCTCCTGAGCTCCTCCGGAATGAGCAGCTTCTCTAGAGGAGAAGGTTGGAGTGGATAACTGAAGTCATCCCAGAGAAAAACCAGGTGATTTTTTTTTTTTAATATTTTTTTAGTTGTTGATGGACACAATGTCTTTATTTTATTGCTTTGTATGTGGTGCTGAGGATCGAACCCAGGGCCTCACGCATGCAAGGCAAGCGCTCTACCGCTGAGCTACAATCCCAGCCCACCAGGTGATATTTTGATCTATTATGATATCGTTCGGCTAACACAGGCAACTCAGAATAAAGTATTCCTTCCATAGCAACACACACATCTTTTCACTTGTTCATGTTTTGCAGTCCATGCTCCTTCTTTGTGCTTCTATTTACATAGTCGTCATTGCACAACTTTTTCTCATGGGTTTGTTTTCTATAAGACATTATAATGCTTCATGATAGTTAATGTAAAAAAAATGTATTTTGGAATGAGTTGTTCCTGTAGGAAAGTTTTATCATTCCAGCCTTTTATCACAGAGGAAATAAATGGCCATGCTGTATAAAACATCCTAGAATATAATTTGTGGTTATTCACATAATAATAACTATTATATTAATAGCATTGCATTTTGGCAGGCACTGGCTCAGCACTTTTGTGAACTTTTTTATTTAAGCATCTCAATAGCCCTACGAGGGAAGCACTGTTATTATCCTCATCTTAGGGATGAGAAATCATGAACTGAAGAACGACAAATTGTCCAAATTACACATCTAGGCAATGGCAGGCTTGAGACTTGAACTCAGGATTGTTTTACTTCTTGCGTGCAAGCTTTTAAGCCCTTTGCCACACCAGCCCAAGTGTGGGCTGCACACTCTTCTGGGAGCAAAGGGATTGTTGCTTGGTTGCTTATTGCTGGGATCATTATCTCAATAGCTCTCCTAACAACACTGAGAGGCAGGCATGATCATTTTTCCCATTGTGTGATGATGTGACTGTATGACAGGAAAAGTACTTTGTCCCCAAATGCATATTAGAACAAAGTAGTAAAATGGTCTTGCTCAACTCTCTGATTCAGCTAAGAACCCCAAACTGAAAACCATCTGTGCAGAAGTTGGGAAGCCATTGACACTGCATGGGTCTGCTTACACTAGCCCCTTCCTACCTCCAAAATGTATAAGGTGAAGCATTTGTTAGGAGGCAGCTCACTAATGAGAACTTCCAGAGAGAATGCTGCTCTTTACAGTCCTAAAGAGAATGGAAGAGCAGAGACGGTCCTTTCTCCCTTCCTCCCCTCCTCTCTTTTCCTTTTTCTTCACCTCTCTCTCTCCCTCTCTCTCTTCTTTCCTTTTGCTTTTGATGCTGGTAATGAAATGGTATGTTGGAAATAATAATAATAAAAAAAAAAAGGCAAGGACCTTGGAGCAAGAGAGACCTAGGCTGAAGTCACGGTTCATCTTCTTCAGGTTTCTCATTCATAGCAAGGGGATCCTAGCACTTGGTGTCACTGTGGGAATTCAATGGGACAACATGGTCAGTGTGCAGGACAGTCACACATGACCAAGGGGAGCCCCATTTACACTGATGTCTTTCTTTACACCACCATTCCTGTGCATCATGCATCTGCTTTTGTTCCAGGTAGGAGAGACTTCTTACCCAGTGAGCCCAGAGAATTCCTAAAAGCTTCCACTTGTGGATAAGGTGTCTAAAGTCACTTTCCATGGCCTTAAAAATAAAGCAAGGAAGAAAAGCAAACCTATAAAAAGTTGGAGAGAAATTCTCTTCTTGCTTCATTCTCTGCATTTTGGGGCAACAGGTACTCCTTGCTCTGGACAATGCAATGCGCATCATGATCCTTCTAAACAAAGCCTCTGAGGAGCCCTAAAGTATCAAGGAACAAAATGTTCAGTTGAGAGCTTAGGTGGGGGCTGAGAAAATAAACATCGTGAACGCAGAGTATTGGGGTGGAAGGTGCTGCTTCCCCCATCGACTTGTGGAGTCCCTGCCGACACCTTGCAACCCCAGATCTTAGCAGGCCTGAGCCTAGACCTGAGTGGAAGGGGAAAGTGCAGGGTGTTTGTACAGCTGAAAACAAGATGAAAAACTCCAGGCCCCCTCTCACACCCCATTAGACCCTGACGTCCATGGAGTGTTGCACTCAACACATAAACACTCCGCTTGGGGAAGCCGTGGTCAGGGTGTGAGAGGGAGGGACGCCTCTCCAGGAGGAACAATGGCATCTCTGTCAGGAGGCAGGCGCCCCACCCTGCAGCTCCTGGGACGCATTAATCATGGCTTCTCACCTCCCACATTTCAGTAAACCCCAAGGCCTTTTGAGATTGATAATGGGACAGCAGGTAAGGAGATATCCAATCAGAAAACAAACATTCCAGGCCCAAGTTTCAACATCGCCATTTCCTTCTCCAGGTCGCAGAGTGCAGGAAAATGGAGTTTGGAGTAAAAGACATGGGATCCCACCATAGCTGACCGCGGTGCTGTGGGCAGGGGATGACGTTCTTTCCTCTGTACAGCCCTGTGCTCTGGCCCACGTTGTTCTCTTTGCCCACAATGTTCTCCAGCCACACAAATGTCCTGTGGGGTGTCATGCTCCTTCCACAGAGAAGTCTCCTCAACTCCTGCTTGATGTTGACCTATCTGCTCCCTCCCCTGTGTCTCCACAGCATGCGATAGCCATTTTTTAAATGTGCATTTTTCACGGTGCAGTAGACTTTGTGTGTCTCCACTTTCCCTCAGCCTTTCTGAAGACAGTCATGTATTTCCATTGGCTGAGGTGACACAGATTTTGAGGCCACAGTCCCCTCATTTCCTGCCTTAATCCCTACGTTAGTCACTTGACTCTTGTACTTATGTTGTTTCCTGCTGTTGGAGGTTAATCAAATAATAACCCATAATATCTCTGAGTGTAGCTTTCCTTAGAAGCAGGGTCTTTTCCCACGTAACAGAAGTAAGATGAGGTAGATGCTGGATTAGAATGATCTTTGTTATGGTTTGGATGTGACGTGTCCCCCAAAGCTCCTGTGTCCATGCAGGAATGTCCAGAGATAAAATGATCAAATTATGAGCGCTGTAACCTAATCAGTCCATTCTAGTTTGAGTGGAATGAGTCATAACTGGAAGCAAAGTTCCTCAAATAAAATTTTCCTCCTCTAAGTTGTTCTTGTTGGGTGTTTCTGTCACAGCAAAGTAACATTGATTAAAACAAGCCCTGCATCCAGTGACTGATGCTATATCTTGAATCTTGAATGTCCCCCCAATTCTATATTTTTGAAGACTTGGTCCCCAGGGTGGCACCATGGTAGGTGTTGGAACCTTTAAGATGTGGGACCTAATGGGAAGTCTTTAGGTCAATAGCAGTGTGTCTTTGAAGGGGACCATAGAACCCTGGTCCCCTCCTCACTTTCTTTTTTGCTTCCTGGCCCCATTCTCTTGCCATGATGAGCCACTTCATCACAGATCCAAAACAATGGGGCTGATGATAGAATGGAACCTCAAAAACTGTGACTAAACTAACCTTTTTCTCTTTGTAAGTTAATGATCTCAGGTGCTTGTCACAGTAACAAAATACTGACTAACAACTGTGAGCTTTTAAGAGAAGGTGATCAGGAGATAAACAAGCACAGAGAGAAGACAGTCCTGTGGTGGTGGAGGTAGAATTTGGAATGATGCTGTCATAAGCCAAGGAATAGTAACTATTGCTGGAAACACCAGAAGCTGGGCATGGGCAAGGAAGCATCCTTCTCTAGAGCCTTCAGGAGCATGGCCCTGCCAGAAAAGCGTTTTCATATATCTGACCTCTAGAACTGTGCAAGAATAATTTTATGTTGCTTTAAGCAGCACAGTTTAAGACAATAATTGGAAAGTAGCATAGATGTAAATATTTTTTCATTTCTCCTGATTCAATGGACTATTTGATCTTTTTTTAATCTTCTCTAGGTTATATAACTAAAATATGACATAACATTTCCCATTCTACTGGCACCTTCTCCAGGGTCAACATAAATGTTTGAGTCCTCCCTGGTCCTTATGGGACTCTGAGTTTCAGTCTGGACAGAGGAATTGCCCTCTCCTTTCTTTGTGAAGGTCAGGGTTTGTCTATACTTCTGTACTGAGGCTATTTTATAAAAGTAGTGAATTTCTAAACCCTAGGGGCTCTCTCACCCCTTTTAACTTACTTTTCTCTCAGTAACTTCTCTCTTCTTCCCTGGCTTCTATTTTGCTCTATTCATGTCTGTGCTCAGCTCTTCTGAGGCTCTTTGTGGGCTGTATTTACTCGACCCTTCCCTTATTTGTTCAGGTGGAAGAAAGTTATGACCTCCGTCCTTCAGAACTTTGCCTTTTACCTTATATGCCATCATACCTAATACTTTCCATGACCATCTACTTGCTGATTCAACACCAGCTTGACTTCTGACTCAACACTTAACTGTCCTAAACTTCAGACCAACTAGTCAGACAGTGAACACATTTCCTGGACAATGCAAGCTCAAGATGTCCATATTTTGGCTTACTGTCTTCGCTCCAGACTCTTTCTTCTTAACATCTGAACACAGAGCGATGGCAGCACCATGCACTCAGCAATCAATTCCATTAGTGTGGAGGCATCCTCCCTCATGGAACCAATGGTGGAACTCTAAGAATTCCATCTCTTTAATACATCTAATGTCTGTTTCTTCCCTGCCTCAACCCATGTGATGTGATGGGTTCATCACATCTCTTGAACTGCTAGAACAACTTTCCAACTGGCCTGGTTGCTACCAATCTGTGTTTCATAAATCCTTTCTTTTTGTTGCAGCTAGAGTGAATTTAGTAAAATGAAAAACAGATTATGGAATTTTCCTGCACCACACATATGAGAGTCTCCCTTGAACCACTTACTGATTAGCTAAGAGCTGTTCCTATTTACTTTGCAAGCTCATCTTCACCACCTCTTTTCTCTCCTCTTGGCCACACATACCACAATTCAGACATACCTAGCACTTGTCTTTCACAAATAATAAATTTGCCCTGTTTCTATGCCTTTGTTCATGGTGACCTCTGGTCAAGAATGCCCTTACCCATTAGGTACCTAGAGAAAAGCTATCATCTTCCAAGACTGAGAAAATAATTTATTTGTGAGGATTTCCCTACCTGCCCCACCTCCATGGAGGATTACCTCATCCATGTCCTAGAGGTATTCCAGAACTGTTCTGAACATAGCACCAGTGTTGGACTTTGTTCACATGCCCATTTTTCCCACTTTCGGAGCAGGACTGTGACTAGTTAAACCATTATTCCCACACCCCATCACAAAGTTAGACCATGAGTTCACAAAAAAGTAAATGAATAAATATATTAGTATATGAGTGAATGAATCTACTAAAAGGAGTGAGACACATTTATCCTGAATTCTTAGTGCTTATGTGTTGATTAGATGAAATGATATATATGAAACTTACCTGGTAAATGCTAAATAATTATGTACTGCTAAGAAATAAATGGGTTTTTTTACTAGTCTTAAAAAGGAGGGAGAAATTCTTATTGTTGCCATTGTTAGCCTACCATTTTCCCTGTAGAATGTTCTTCATAGGAATCAGTAACAGGACTCACAGTGAAGATTTTGTCTCCTTTTTGTGTCTGCTAGTATGGGACAAAACCATGATTGGATTGGGGAACAGGAGGCCTGAGGCCTTATGAGATGGGCAATTTCCTTCCAATTTCTGGATTCAGATAAAAGGTGACTTTTAGAACATATTCAAATATGTTTGTTTTTCCATTTCACCAATGAAGAAACTGAAGCTTGGGAAGATTAATTATCTAAGGGCACACAGACCAAGGCGTTGAGTTGGGAGGCAAAGTGACTGCCTGGATTTCTAGCCCATGCTCTTTAACTGTACACCATGCTTTCTTGGATGGTGCAAAAGGAATGGTAAGAGAAACACTGAGATAATATTACAGCTTTTACATTTAAATTGCATAATGTAGTAAAACAGTATTTCAACATGGGTGATTGCCACCTCCATTATGGGTGAGCATTGTCTAATCCATTCAGAGTCTGAATAGAACAAAAGTAGAAGGGCAAATGTGCTTTGGTGTGAACTAGGATCTCCACCTTTTGCCTTCACACATTATCCCTCCACTTGTTTCCAGGCCTAGAGAATTGGACTGAGTGGCAGCACTGTCTTTCCTGTGTCCCTGGCTTGCAGATTGAAGACGGACCTCTGTAACTGCACCATATATTTCCTCCCCTCAGCTAATTTTAGTTCTTAGCCACCCTTGCCAATAGTGATCAGTGAGACCTAAGGGAAAGTTATTAGATATAGCCTGTAGGAGGCTCTTTAAAGTGGTCTAGTTACACTGGGAGGTGAACCTGTCTAGTAGGCACTTTCTCCTTCCTGTTGACTGGAATGCAGGGATAGCTGGTGAAGCAACCATGATTATTTTATGACCACAAAGTAACATTGAAGATGGAAGTCACTTGATAGGCACAGTGAAGTGGAAAGGTGGAAGTTGCTGGAATCTCTGATATTTTGGGTAGGCAGATGTACTGACCTGGTCCACCTTTTTCTTACTTGTTTTACTTGTGAGAAAAAAATAAACCATTACCTTCAGACTCTATGATATGCAGTCAAACTGAATCCTTACCAATATGGCTCTGTTCTTAGTAGTTAGTGGGTTCCTACCACTCCAGACCATGAGGGCTATCTTTTCTTACTTATTTAAAACAAGAAAAGCAAGTCACATCATCTTATTATCTAATACTAGATGAGAGCAGAATTACAGAAGGGACATTATCCACATAATGTGAAAGTATAGCATCTGCTATGGGCAGCTTCTTAAACTAAGGGAACATTGGCAGAAGTCTAGTACCATGCACAGGGGTCACTTTATTTGGCAAAATCACCAGCAACAAGCACAGAATTGCCAAACAAGCAGTGCTAACTAGACTCTGAGAAGGACATTTATGTGCAGTGTGACAGAACATACCCTATTTGATCTCTGCTGACCCCCTGGGAACATGTGTCAGGCAATGCAAATTTTTATCCCTTTCTGCATATCTGAGACTAACTGTGAATGTCCTGTGGGAACTGATTTGAGGATTATAGATAAAATTTAGTAAGTGAATTTGCAAGTATGGAAACCAAAATGCCAGGAATCAGTGGCTTTATGTTCCAGCTACTGCATGAGGCATGGGGAATCCAATAGTAGGCAAATTACACAAACTTTCCATTCTTCTTACTAACTTAATGTTGAGATAAGGGAGGTAGTTGCTAAAGGCTAATGCTATGAAGATTCTTAAAGTACCATAATCTATTATATTATGTGATCAGTTAATTCATTTATGTAATTATTTTAAAAATCATGATCGCATGCTCTCTACACACTGTTAAGCAGTGAAAATGTATTTTCACTTTATTTTCATTCATTTCATCTCTTCTCTTCCCTACAGTTGTAAGCCCATTGAGGACAGCCAAGTACTTCACTCATTTTTATATTCTTTGCACAAATAGAGAATTATTTAATGTATTGGAGAGAAGTCCTAAGTTTACACCAAGGTTCTGTTATTTTTCTTGTAAAATAAACTTTGAGTAGATAGTCTCCATAGGCCCATTGAAGTTTGAGTGCATGTGAGACAACAAATATTTGCTGAATTGATTTATGGAAACTCTGTCCCAGTGGTTGCAGATAAAGAATAGCATGGCAAAACTCTCCACTACCTCAAATAAAAAAGGCATATTTGAACAGCAATAGAGTCAAATTATCTGGCTCTAAGGAGCCAATCTCTCACTTTTCCTGACCTGGGATTCCTTAACTCCAAGTAAATAATAAAGATGCTCTGTGGGCAGAACAGGCAGTTCTCATGGTGAGTGTGAAAGCCCAGGAGCCAAGCTCCAGCACATTATAGGCAGGTTATGGTGCACATCAGTTCATAATGTGAGACAAAGTGGCACCAGGGATTCTGATGGCTGTAGTCCAAGTGGACCACCAGGGAAGAAAAATGAAGGAAATTCCAGAAAGAGGTCTGAGTCGCCTCTCCTTACAAGCTCAAGTTTCTACTTCTTCTAAGTATTCCTTCAGCACAAGCTTCTGCCCCATTTGCTTCACAGTTTATGGCTCTTAAAATGAGACACATAGGCATTCATTCATTTGTTCAGCCAGTCACATGCTCATTCGTGTATTTAACAAGGAAGGATTGGAGCACCTACTAAATGCTAGGTGAGTGAGTCACAAGGGTGACAGAGGTGACAAATGATGACAACAAAAAACCATGCTGAGGCATCATAATACTTGACTTCAAATTATACTACAGAGGTATAGTAACAAAAACTGCCTATCCAAGAATATTGGAGGTCTTTTCATTTTCTAAGTTCTTCAATTTCTTTCTTCAGTGTTCTGTAATTTTCAATGTAGAGATTTGTCATCTCCATGGTTAGATTAATTACAAAATACATTATCTTTTTGAGGTTATTGTGAATGGGGTAGTTTTCAGATTTCTTCCTCAGCAGAATCACTCTTGGAGTATAGGAAAGTTATTGATTTATGAATGTGGATCTTGTATCCTGCTACTTTGCTCTAAATGTCTTCTAGTAAAGCTTTTGAGGGTCTTCCAGATATATGGTCATGTCCTCAGTGAACAGATAATTTGACTTCCTATTTTCCTATTTGTACCCCTTCTATTTCTATTTGTGTGTCTTTATTCTCATTATTTTATTTTTATTTATTCTTTTTAGATATACATGATGGTAGAGTGTATTGTGAGATATATTCTACATTCACAGAGTATGTCTTATTCTAATTAGGATTCCTTTCTTGCAGTTGTACATGATGTGGAGTTTCACTGGTCATGTATTTATGTATGAATATAGAAAAGTTATGTCTGATTCATTCCACTGTCTTTCCTATTTCCATCTCCCTTCCCTTCCCTTCATTTCCCTTTGTGCAATCCAGTGACCTTCTATTCTTCCCTCCCCCAACCCTTATTATGTGTTAGCATCCACATATCAGAGTTTTCTCATTGTTTTCTAAGAATTTCTTCTCTCTCATTTTTTCTATGACTCATTCTTCACTTACAAGAGTAAAATTGAATCTCCATGTGTTTATGTGGTTTCTATTATTTTTCTTGCTGTTGAATTCTAGTTTCATTCCTTTATGACCTAATAGGATATATGGGTTTTCAGTATTTTTTGTGTGTGTGTGTTTACTAGGATTCACATTGTGATCTAGAATATGGTCTAATTTGGAAAACGTTTTATGAACTGCTGAGAAGAAAGTAAATTCAGCTGTTCTGGGGTAAAATATTCTGTAGATGTCTCTTAGATCCATTTATTTTATAATACTATTTAAGTTGGAAATATCTTTATCGGCTTTATGTTTGGATGACATGTCTATTGTTGTTGAGGGTGTGTTGAAATCACCCAGAATTATTGTAATGGAATCTGTCTGGTATTTAATATAAGGAAGTAATTTTTAATGCATTAAAATGCACTTACATTTGGGGCATAAATATATTCATGGCGCAGTGGTAGAGCACTTCTCTCACATTTATGAGGCACTGGACTCAAGTCTTAGCACAGCATATAAATAAATGAATAAAATAAGGTCCATCAATAACTAAAAAATATTTTAAAAATTACTCTCATTCTATCTTCTTGTTTGATTATTCCCATTAACAGTATGTAGTGGCTTTCCTTGTCTCTTCTGATTGTCTTTTGCTTGAAATCTGCTTTGTCAGATATGAGATTAGCTACTCTTGTTTGTTACTTTTGGCCTCGAGGTATCTTTGCCTATGAGTCTTTTGTAAAGAGCATACCATTTGATTTTTTTTAAATTCATTATGCCAATCTATGTCTTTTAATTGGAGAGTTGAGACCATGTACATTCATAATTATTATGGACATGTGTTTGGGGTTTCCTGCCATTTTGGTTTGTGATATTTAATTCTGTCTTGATTTTCATTTAGCTGGTTCATCTTCTAATGATCTGCATCTATTTGGGAGCTCTGTAGTACATTTTTGGGTTCTTCTGTGTTCCATTTATCTTTTAGAACTCATTGTAGTGCTGGCTTAGTGGTCCTGAATTCCTTTAGTTTAGCCTTGCCATGGAAATCTTTTATTTTATTATTGATTCTGAAAAATAACTTTGTTGGATATAGCAATATTTGCTGGCAATTATTTTCTTTTGGAGTTTAGAATGTGTCATTCCAGGACCTCCTTAATTTCGGGGTCTGAGTCAAGAAGTCAGAAGTAAGCCTTATTTTCTGCCTCTGAATAAGACCTGATTTTTTTCCCACAACTTTTAATATTCTTTCCTTTTTTGTGCTAGACATTATGATTATGATGTGTGTTAAAGAGATTCTGTTTTGATCTTGTCTATACCTCAAGGTCCTTTATACCTCCCACATGTGGATGTATATCTCATTTTTGAGGTGGGGAAAGTTTTCTGTTAATATCTCATTGAAGATGTTCTCATCTTTAACCTGTATCACTATGTTTTCTTCCATCCTGGTGACTCTCAGATTGTTCTCTTGATGTTGTCCCAGAGTTCTTGTATATTATGATCCTGGTCATTTATTTATGTTTCCTTTATTCAATACTGAGTATTTGAAGTTTATATACCCTGACTTCAAGGCCTGAAATTCGTTCTCAAGGCCTGATTTTGTATTTTCTACAAAACCTAATCTATTAGAGATGTCTTAAAGTGAAATTTTAATTGAACTCTTATTTCTTTTATTTCCAGGAGTTCTTATTGTTTATTTTCATTATCTCTGTTTCTTTTTTGAAATCTTCTTTTATCTCCTTACTTGTTCTCTAATTCATTACTTAGATCTTCTTTTAGCTCATGGAACATTTTAATAATCAGTTTCTTATAGTCTTTCTCTGAAATTTCATCCACTTCCATATCCATGGGATTCTTTCTTGGGAGATTTTGAATTTTGGAGAGAGACTTGTTTGCCCATTCTCTCATGTTTTCAGAATTCTTGGATGTGTACAAAAATCGAGGTGGATTCCTCTTCCATTTTCTTGCAGGTGTACTTTTGTGAGCAGTTCTCTTTTTTGTTCTGGGACCTCTCTGTTTCTAATGTAGGAGTAGATGTCCCAGAGTGGGACCTGAGATCTCCCTCTAGTTGTTTTTTCTTGGAACCTGGTTGTTGGTTTGGGATTTTGTCTTCCTAATTCTATGCCTCCAAGTAATGTTGAGGCTCAGGAGGCGACAGATCATGTGTGCGGGAAGATTTACAGTGACTTGACTGAGTTGAGTGTTTCTCACAGCAGTAGTACTTCTATTCTGTTAACTTTAAATGCCTCTATTGCTTTCTAATGCTTCTTAGAGGAAGGGGGGAGCCAGGAATAGCACTAAAGCTAGCAACACACCTACAGCCTTAACATAGATGTCCAGTGTATCCCTTGACATCTACAGAGTTAGGTGCCACCCTATGTAGGAATGGTAGGGTCAGCATTTAACTTCAGTACTAACAAAAAAAATGAACTTGATTATGTACTAACCAGCAGGTATCTATTGTGTCATCCACTGAATTAATAATAATTACAGTAAATGAATGGGGTAGGAATTGTATAAATTGTGTAGTTCCATCAGACAATGAGATTACCATTTCTTAAGTAAAGAGAAAATAGGGCAGATAAGCAAGAGGAAACTTGAAATATTTAAAAATTGAACAGAGGAGAGACAGGAGTAGGTATTAGATTATGGGCATAAAGAAGAATAAGTAAAAAAATAACTAAAGTTTTTTAAAAAGAGGGAGAAGGAGCAGGAGAATGTGGCTATTAGTGGAGGAGAAAAGTAAGAGAGTGAAGAAAGTTCAAAAACTAAGGTACAAAAAAATGAACAAATATAAGATCAAATCAACTTAAACCCACATATAACTTTATACCCCTTCAGTAAAAGCAAGGCTAAATAATAAATGGGTGAAAAAGGAAGCAATAATCTCTCTATATATATACATATTCTTCATACATATCATATATACATTTTATATAATTATATGTAACTAGACTTTATAAATTATATTTATGTGTGTGTGTGTGTGTGTGTATTCTGAACCTATCCCTGCAGTGAGGAGACACACACACACACACACATACACAAAATCCTGCAGAATGGAAAAAAAGCAAAAAAACAACAAAATATAATAAAATTTTAAACAATTTAAAAATACAATTTTAAAAAATTGAGTAAAAAATAGGGGGGATATGAAAAAAAAGATAAAAAATCTCAGTGAGAAAGTGCTTGCTTCTAACTCAGATGATTGAAACTATTGGCTGGGCTGTATTTTAATTCTCTGCATTTATTTTTGGGCTCTTTCACCCTTGTGTCAAGGGCTGAAGGTAGTTAAGCTCAATGTCTTTATGTTTCTAACCTAGCTTCCTGCCATTGTAGCTGAAAGCCCAATCTGGTTGTCCTAGCTCTCAGCTGGTCTCCTTGTATAGGGTGGGATAGACTTGGGAGCACTGACAAATTGTGTACTCCTATCGTGGGGGTGGCGCAGAGTTCTAAATTGGAAGTTCTAGTTGTTAGGGTTTAGTCTTGGCTGAATTTTGGAATTCTCTTGGTGAGTATCTGAGGTTTGATCCATGTCCCTGGTTGCTGAAGAGATGCTGAATTGAACTCTGATAGGTACCTGGGTCTCAGGTACCCGTAAATTATACTTTTCGGGTGTAGGGTCTAAGCCTCCACAGATTTCACATTCACCACCAAGGTGGGAGTTACCCAGTATCAGATTTGGAGTGCAGATACTCCTTGATGGATGTTCTTGCCATCTTCTCAATAGTTCTTATCCTGGTGACATTAATAGAGGAATCTCTCTCTGAGTACCAAGGTTAATGCCTGAGGTACAAATCTCTTTGAGCCTATTTCAGTCACACTGGTCCAGGTGACTCTGAGAGTGATAGCAGGTGAGTTCTGAGTCATCTGGTAACTTCCTTTATGTGGTCCCAATCTCCTGGCTCAGCTCTCTGCTGTGCAATGCTTACAAATGGTCTGCATCCAGGTGACTCTGGTTCCCCTTGAACTATCCACCCATGGACCAGTTGATTTTGGTTGCTTTCCACTCAACAAATTTTCTGTACTGTGGCTCTGTTAAGATCAGCCTCCCTCTCTATTCCATAGGTTCCTCCAAGCTGAAGTTTTGGTTCTTGTTTTTCTGCTATGCTTTCCTTTCTCTGTCTGCACTCTCTGCCCCTCAGCAACCAAGCTGATATGTCTCTATCCTTATATTATATTCTGATTTTCTGACATGCTGTGTCTGTATGGTTTCTTTTAATGTCCAGTAGTGAATTTCAATGAATTTTCTTAGCTAAGAAAACTTGCCCATTGGCTTTTTAAGTTGGTGCTAAGGAAACTGGGAAGTACATCTTTCCTTCAAGCCACCATCTTCTCTTGGTGCATTATTATTATTTTTTTTTGTAATTATCTGAGAGCTCTAATTCATCTGTATTGTCTTTGCTTTGACATTGTTTCTTCTGCTTCACTCAGTCTATTGGTGAGACTCTCTATTGAGTTTTTTAACTTGATTGAGTTTTTCATTTGTAAAATTTCTGTTTGTTTCTTTTTGAGACTATCTCTTTATTGAAATGCTCTTTCTTATCCTGTATTATCTCTCTTAGTTTATTCCTTTTATCTTTTTTAAATTCACTGATCATTTTAACCATCAGAATTTTAAATTATTTTTCAGAATTTTCTCCACTTTGGTATCTACAGTTTCAGTTCTTGGAGGTTTATATATGGACTTCTGGAAGCAACTTATTACTCATCTTCCCATGTTTCCTGTTTGTTTTCTATGTTGATATTTGCACATCTGCTGGAATGGATCTCTTCCATTATCAGGTGAGAGTTTTTAGTATATTCTTTCTCTTTACTCTGTGCCCTGGGCCAGGAGTACATACCAGCATCAATGCATTGACTCAGCATGTTGATAAAACTACAACAAATCCCTATCACCTCCTTGAGAGGGGGTCATAATCACCAGTAACCACAACCACTTGAGAGCAAACCATATACTAATAAACCGTAAGATCTTATTGAAAATGTTCTTTATAACTACACTAGTCAAAAAGTGGAAAAAGGTACTAATGCTCTTTCATAAGTGAAAAATTTAGGTTTTAGACAAAGTAAAATTAATATTAATCTATATAGAGTATGAAAAGAAATTGTAAGAAAAAGAAGCAAAAATAAGAAAGAAAGAAAGAAATAGGGAGAGAGAAGAAGATAGAGGGAGAAAAAGTAAGGGGGCAAAATAAGACAGCATAAAACAGAGAAGAAAATAACAATAAATAAATCAAATTAACATTACAACATAAAAATTCATAAAATTGGATTAAGGCATTCAGTGTTAAATAGTGGGGGGTGACCTAGCAGATCAGCACAGATGACAATATCAGTGAAATAAAAACACTAAAGTGTCTGAAAGTGCTCCTTGCAGTGGTGTTTGAGGTGGAGAGATTTCTTACTGAGCCTTCCAACTTTGGATTTTGCTGGGTATTGGGGGATGTGGTAAATGCCTGAGCCCTGGTGTTGCCAGCCCTCCAGGCATGGTGGTGGTGACCACACTAGCAGACCCTGTGCTGGGCTGAGGAGCTCTATGTTTAGTTTCTCCCTTCTTCCTCAGCATTCTGCTTCAGAAACTACCCAGAGTGCAGGCTCTTACACCTATCCACATAGACCTTTTCCTGCCCACTTCTGGTATGAACCTGGGTAGCTCCAGCATTTCTGTGGTGTTTCTGGGCGCCTGAGAGCTCTCTAAGGTGCCTGAGGGATGGTCCTGAATTGCCATGGCCCAGCCAGATCTCTCCCTGGCTCAACAGCAGTTTGTGTGCACTGTGCATGGGGCTACCAATGGAGCCCTCACTCTGCACTTCCACGTGGCTAAAGTAACTCTGAAATGTTAGTAACGAATCCTGGCTCTTGAGATCTCCCTACATGGACAGTTTCTACCATGCTGGGCTATGGCAGGTGTTTGTGCTGGCTCAGTTCTGGATGCATGATAATGGCTCTGTGTGCCTGGAGAGTGTTTGTGCCCTGCCCACCCCACGTCACACACTCTGCTTGATTTCCATTCTGGTGCCATAGGACTTAGTAATTTTTGGCTCTCAGCATTCTACTACATAAGTTACTTAGATGGCCTGGTTTAAAAATGTTCCCGTGAGACTATTCACTGCTATCCCTAGGTGCAATGAAGCTGTAGGAATTTAATCCTTCCCAGAGCTGCAAGGTTGGGGATGTTCTTTGTTAAATAACTTCCTGCTATAGATCTCCACCAAGAAATCGAGAAAAGTGGAGTGCGTCTCACACATCGCCCACTTTAGAGCTCCTAGCCTAGCTTAATTCCATCTGATTTTATCTTCTACTGATGCTTCTGAGATAAATTTGTCTGTCTGGCCTCCTATCTGTCACTCCTCACCCTAGACCTGCCCTGATGGCAGGTGTAGTTTCAAGACAGATGATTTCTTGCTTGCTTTCTGTTCCAGTATCCTGAATTTCTGAGTGTCTACCTTTCGCACTCTGACAGCCCAAGGCTGTGCCTCATTGAATTTCTTCTGTCACCCACCTGGCCGAGTGGCTGCTCTCATTGTTTTGATTCCTAATTGCAGAGAAAACGGGATGTGTGGTTGACTTCTACTCCACTATCTTGATCCGCTTACTTAATGTCTTATAAGAGTAAGAATTTGAGCTAGACACGTTACCTCCAAAATCATTTCTTATTTCCTCCTGGTCCTATGAATCAGGGAGCAGCAGTTTTCACATTTAGATAGTGGGCTGGGATTCTTCTTCTCCTTAATGTTTGTTCATGTCTACCCCCTAGAAAAATTTACAAGCTCCTCAATGATAAAATGATTATGAATTATTTCTCTACTAAGGATTCTGATATGTAAACTTAGATTGGCCAGGTACAACACAAAGTATTTTTTTGCTTTATTAATGAATTTAATTAAGTCTTGGAATGGGAATAAGTTCAATTTTTCTCTAAGGTTGGAAGATGGATTTGCAACAATGTATACATCCCATTGAGTCACTACATGCTCAAGTCCTTTCTGTATTACTATTCTGCTGACAAATCTGGGGCTGGAAGACTGAATTGATAGGTGATTTTCTGAGAGCCTGTGCACTTTCATTTTATTCGTTTTCAATGCAAAAAGAAAATGTAACATGTTTTCAAGGATTGCTTGTTACCCTGTTCAATATCATCCTGGGAAATTATGAGTTGAGTTTGCCCATTTTGTATTTTGATTTTGTGTGTGTGTGTGTGTGTCCATAAGTTTAGCTTTATCATATTTGTGAGTCGCTGTCTGAATTCTCTGAGCATGCTTGACATTGTTTAGTTGTCTTGGTTATATGTTATTTAAATAAATGAAACAAAAGACATTAAGATAAAGTGTTACATTTATTGTTCCTATCTAAAAGCCAGGATATAACATGAGCTAATGCAACAGCAGTGGCAAATACACCTATAGGCATGCAGAGAAACTCAAAATAGACTTTCAAGTATAAGTCTCGGGATGGGAATAAGTTCAATTTTTCTCTGAGGTTGGAAGATGGATTTGCAACAATGTATACATCCCACTGAGTCACTACATGCTCAGAATTTTGTCAGATATTGTCAATAAAGAAATTTCACAATATCACCATCACTGAAAGCATGGGCAGCAGCAAATCTGAAGGTCATACTGTGGGCTTTTGCAAACACTGGCTGAGAGATGGAAAAATCTGAACCAAGCTTTGAGGGTGTGGAAGTTTTCCCAGTAGAAGTGATGCTTGAATTAATAACAAAAGGGACAAAGGAAGGGCAATTCAGATGACAGTATCAGGCTGTGATAAATTATGAAGGGGTGGAGAACACAGTGGCAGACGCATGAGCTGTTGAGCGTTGCCTGGATGAGATGCAGAAAGGGCTGGAAAGTGAGGCCCAGGGATCAGACGGGAGCTCTCTAGTCACAGGGATGGGGGAACAATGATCTCACACCTCTGGTCCTCTTTCTACATACTTGTAATTATATAGAAGTAATGATCTCTAAGCTCTGTTTTAGCTCTTAAGTGGTCTTATTCCACATTCTCTCATTTAGCAAATAGATGCTAAGTACATATGCTAATCACTGTTGTATGCATTTGGGATCCATCAGTGACTAAAATAAAATTCAAAATACTTTCTCTCAATGAGTTCCTATTATGATAGTGGGAAACTATTTATGATGCAGAAATCAAATACAAGTTGATCAGATACATCCCTTACTTAAAAACCTAAACTCTGAAACAATTTGAGTTCTCACATAATGCCACACTGGGAAATTCCCCATAGGACCTCATGTGACAGGTCTCAGGAAAAGAAATGCAGATGCACAACATGCAGTTTATGTGGTGTGCCCAAAAGAAAAAGACTCTACCACCCCCTTCAGCTGCTATATACAAACTGTTTTGTGCACAAAGTCATTAAAAATATTGTATAAAATTACCTTTAGTCTATGTGTATGAGTTGTATATGAAGGATAAATAAATTCCTTGTTTAGACTTGGGCCCCACGTCATCTCATTTTGTATATGTAAATATTCCAACATTTTTAAAAATCCCTAATCCAAAATGCTTGTTTCTGAGTATTTCAGATCAGGGATACTCAACCCATAACCTATTAAAAGAAAACAGGTAAAATTTTAAACAAACAAACAAACAAAAAACAACCTTTTAAAAGTAGAGCAGAAAGGATGGTGATGCAAATTTTAATTTTAAAAAGGGTGGTAGGGTAATAACCAGTTGAACAACAAACACAACATTATTTCAGGACATTTTAGATGCTATAGCAATGCTATTCGCTATAGCAATCAGGACAGCATGGTATCTACATGAAGACAGAAAATAAATAACAGTGTGGAGTCCAAAAGAAAAACAGAGCCTCAAATAAAAGATAATTGTTTCTTGATAGACACAAAGGCAACTTCACGGAGAAAAGATGACCTTTTGTTCATTAGATGCTGGGCCAATTAGTTGTCTCTGAGCAATAAATAAAGAAAGAAAGAAAGAAAAAAAGAAATAAAACTCAATATTAAGATCCAAAACTATAAATTGACTAGAACAGAACAGCAGAAGACTCTCGTGACTTTGAAATTAGATAAAATTTCTTAGGTATGTCAAAAACAAAATCAGTAAAAGAATTGATGAATTGGATTTTATTAAAACAACTTAAAAACCTTCTTTTTCCAAACATGGATAAAAACATGAAGTAGTAAGCAATGAGCTGGAAGGGAACTACAAATCATTTTTCTGATAAAAATATTGTAGACAAGATACAGGGCTATCAAAACTCAAGGATAACACATCAAATAATCTCATTTTTAAAATCATCTTTAAAAAGGTTTATCATAGAAATATGTGATGGCAAATAAGCACATGAAAAAATACTCAATCTTACAAGTCTTTAGGAAAATGTAAATTAACACCATAGTGAGATCATAGTATATACCTTTTAGAACATCTAAGTTAAAAATACTGACTAATTATACCTGACCTTGGCAAGGATATAAAGTATAACTCTCATTCATTGCTGGTAATGCTAGAGTATAAAATGGTGTAACCACTGGGGAAACAATTATTGTCAGTTTCTTAAAAAGTTGAACCTTCATAAACCATATGATTTATCCTGGGAATTTGCTTCTCCCCTTCCCCCCAAAAAAAATGCCATAGGAAATTTTTTTTTCCAACAGCTAAAAACCTGGAATGAACTCAAATTTCCATCAACAGGAAAATGGATAAGCAAGCTGTGGTATTTCAGTATAATGAAATGCCACCCAACAACACAGATTGATGCACAAAAACATGCACAGAGTCAAAATAGGCTCGAAAGAAAGAGAGTACATACTGTATGATTTTCTATGTGTAATTCTAGAAAAGGAAAATTAATATTTTTTACTAAGGAAACATATTAGTCCTTGCCAAGAGAGAAGTGCAAAGGAGAGGTTAGAAGAGGCAATGAAGAAATTTTAGATGGAGTGAATACATTCACCCTCTTCTTTCTATTCATGTATCAAACTTGTCAAATTATACACATGTGCACAGTTTATTGTATGTCAGTTATATCTCAGTGATTGAAATCTGAGCAGGCTGGTTTCCACTGAGAAGATGACATGTGAGCAGTCTTGGTGGACTGAGGGCATTGGTTCTGAGAGATGAGAGATACAAAACAACATGAAGTGCAATGCTACATGGAGCATATGTCAGTCAAGCTTGAAATAGAAAAGAGCCAGCCAGCATGGCTGAGTAGAGGGAGCGCAGAAAGGAGATAGGAAGTAATGGAGCTCAGGACCTGAGGAGCTTGATGGTTGTCATAATAACATTGCCTCTTATTCTAAAGAATGGAGATCCATCCAATGGTTTAGAGATTGTTTTTAATAAGACAGCATTGTGAAAGAAATGCTTTAGAGATTGTTTTTAATAAGACAGCATTGTGAAAGAAATGCTTTAGCTCTCGTGCTGAATGCAAAATCCACAGGGGAGAGAGTTGAAGCATGAAAATCAGTAAGAAGAGAGTTTCAGTATTTTGAGAGGGAGATGCTATGGTGGGAAAAGATGATAGCCAGTGTCAGAGGAGGTGGCCAGAGTGTGTATATCTTTTGAAGACAGAGACTACAGGTTACCTGATAGATTTGATCCTGTGCCTATGGCAGCCTCTTAGGCTCAGAGCACCCATTTTTTTACCATTAAAATGGTTGACATTGAGGTGAATAGATGGGTGTAGGAAAGAAATAGATGGTGGTTATTGCAACAATCCATTGTCTAGTTTTATGAAGAAAAGACTATGAAGCTCCAAGGTTTCAAACACAAATAAATGACAAATGGTTGAGGAGATGGATGGGCTAATTACCCTGATTAGATCATTATATATTTTATACATGTATTGAATTATTACTTTATCCTCCATAAAAGTACAATCCTACATGTCAGCTAAAAATCAAAAATAAAATAACAGAAACAAATGTAAAAAATAATGACTCCTTTTTGTTTTTAAATTAAGGATCTAGAATTAAAGTGTTACCATCAAATCAAACATAGACAGCTAGGGGCAGAGCAAGTTTGGACATGAGGATAGTAGCAAACCCAATAAATCAAGTTTCTTCCTTCAAAGGACTTATATTGAATAGGGAGTAATACAAATGGTCAAATATATCTGTTTCTTGGCTCTGGATTGAAGTGAAGAATGACTGGTAAAAACACAATTTATTTCTGGTATTATTTTCTTTGTAAGACAATCTTTTGGAAGACTCTTGGAGGATGATGACCTGTGTGTTTTTTTCATCTCCTCTGATTACAAATTGATCCATATGCCTGTTCTGAACCAAGTGAATGTTGGAGTTCAGGGACAATTGGAAATGAGTACATTCTTTGACTTTCTCGCAATGTGAAGGCAAGAGCTATAGAAGTGTTTTCAACATTTGTGAGCTCAAGTCTGAGGTCCAGTGGAAAAATCCTACAGCAAAACCTGAATGCTAAAAATTCTATGAAGAACTGGCAACCCAAGAAATGTTATGGAAAAGAAAAATAAATATCTGCTTCCACATTAGTATACTTCATCTTTCCCTTATCATGATGTGAAGAAGTACACCAGATGGGCAGCTACACCTTCTGTCCTGAGGTTGGAGTAGATGGAGATCAAGGCGGCGAGTGAGCTACTGTTTGTGTCCTCTTAGGAGACTTGCTGCATTCTTGTAACTACCCATTCCAGCCATGGGGATGGGGAATGTTTACCTTATGTTGTTGCTGCTTAGGATTGTAAGCAAACTGTAGTAAGTCCCCAAGGAAAAACTATACCTCCAAGGGAGTCCAACTATCAGAGAGAGGAATCAAGTATATCAGTGACTTAGCAAAATAGAACTGCTGGAGACAACAGAAACTTGAACAATACCACAAGAGCATGTCAGGATCTTGATGTGACAAAAGCCATGATTAAAAAAAAAAAACTGCTGGCAAATTGAAGGAGAGATCAGTTAGTCAAAAATCTGAATTTGTGACCTATATAATCAGGTTAAAGAATTATCTGGAAGCACACAGGGGGGAAAAAAGGAATGGAAGTCAGAAGGGAAATTATGAGATAAATGACCTGAAATGTAAATAATGTTTTTATGTAACATCAAATAAATATATAGAGAGCATGGTATTATCACATAAAGTACATGAGGGATGTACTTCAGGTAGAGAAAGACTTGAATTTTCAAAATGAAAGGGTAGGTTGATCAAACAGATACATGCCTAGACAATGCCCAGTAAAATTTAAGAACTTCAATCATAAAGATAGCAAGATAGGAAGATGATAAATACATAGATAGATAATAGATGATACATGATAGATAGATAGATAGATAGATAGATAGATAGCTTGCTTCCAGACACCAAGGCACTTCCACCTCCAGAAATAAAAAGCAATTCAGCTACAAAGGAAAACAAATCTATTTGATAACAGCCAAAGTGAAATGTAAAAACAGATGAGAGAATAGCATCTACATGCATCTGTGAGAAGAGCTGAAAGCCACTAACCATATGCAACACATCCTGATGAGTCAAGGAGAGCTATATGTAACTATTAAAAGATTAGAGGATGCCACCAAAGAACACTGGAATTAGAACAGAGACCTGAAAATTAAAATGGATAAAGAAGAAAAGGAACAGGATGAGTCCTTACTCTTATTTTCCTACTGTTTCTATTTTTATCTTTGAAAATTTGTAGGAAGACTGCAACTGGATTCTAGTATTTCTTCAATTTCTTTAAGAATTAAGGATAAACCCATAGTGGTTTTGTGAAATTAGCAACTTAACAGTAAAATCCAATAAGCATAATATTTTAAAAATCTCACAGGATTCAAACATAAGGAGTTGAGCTTGGGGCCTGCATCAATAAACATTATATTAAATCAATAAGTATAAAAAATCAATAGCAAATTAAAATGACCAACAGATACATGTAATTCCTTTGTGGCTGGGTAAATGCATATTGGATGAAACAGTACTTTACATTTGTTGCATATTAATGATATGTCATTAATGTGTATTAATGCATATTAGTGATAATATCCTTTTTTTCCCCAAGGATACTGTAACCATGCATGTAACCAATGGATGTAAATTTCTGTGCTCTTTTGGGAAAGCAATCAGGCACCACTTATTAAAAATAGCTATATGCATAATTTTAAACCAAGAAATTCCATTCTTTGGCATATACCCTATAGCAATTAAATAGAAATGTGTGTGAAGATGCTCTTAAAAATTAATGTATCATAAACTCTTCATAGTGGGAAAATATAAACATAGTGATTACTTACCAAAGTTCAAAATTTAACTAAGATATTCACTCCATCGAAGACAATACTCCAACAAAAGAAGTAAATTAAGGCTAGGCTAGTTTACTAGGAAGTATTTCACCAGATTTTTAAAAAAAATTTTTAGTTGTCAATGGATTTAATTTTTTAAATTAATTTAAAAATTATTAATTTTTAATAAATTTAATAATTTATTTAATTATATGTGGTGCTGAGAATCGAACCCAGGGCCTTACACATGCCAGGCAAGCACTCTACCACTGAGCCACAACCCCAGCCCCTTCACCAGATTTTTTGAATAAGAAGCAAGATGCAGAGCAATATACATAATGTGGTCTTATTTGTATAAAGTAGTGACAATAATGCCCTACATTTTATAGATGTATGAATATATATTATATATATTTGTGTGATATATAGGTGTATGAATATGATAAATCATATAGGTATATATGATACATATCATATATATTTGTCCCCTTGTGATTACATGAATGTAAAGACAATGCAGAAGAATCTATAAATTATTTACATCAATTAATTAAATGGATAAATGATATGGTAAAGGAAGGAAAACATGATATTCTCACACAATAATATGTGTGATATTATTATGTGCGACTTTTCTGCTGAAAGTTAGCTATTGCTGAAGTCGACCATCTATCTCTACCCATCAGCAAAGTTCCTAGTTAGATTACAAATGAAAGCATGTGTACACCATGTGGAAGATAGAAGTTCCAATTATGCTTTTCCAGGAGAGTCTGTTAGGTATGTGGACGTACTACATTGTAAATTTTGCAATGGTTTCTTGGAACATTCCTGGGAAACAATTAGTTCAGCAGAAAAGCAGTAGAGAACATTAACTAGTGGTTCTTGTGATTCCTAAACTTTCGAGATTTCCTGACATGTAGTCATGGTTCTATCCAACTTTCACTCTCCAATCCCCTCCAGTGGTTTTGGAGACATCCATTTCCCTGTAATCAATGCCCTCCTGATAAAATACATAGAGGGGTTTCCCTGTGCCTGATTGAACCAGGTTATTGTCACAATCATCCTGCATTATGAACAACCTCAAAACTTACTAGTTTGAAATGATGAACATTTATTTCTGCTCATGAATCTATCATAACTGCTTGTTCATTAGGATATTTCTGGGCTAATCTCAGTTGAGTTGCTGATATGTCTGCGGTTAGTAGGTGGGTGAGCTGGTGATAGATGGTCTGGGAAGGCTGGACTAGGGTCATTCTCTTCCACATGGTCATGTGGTTTCTCATTCACTAACAAATTTGCTCAGATTTTTTATGTGATAGCTAAATGAGTCCAAAAGGCCAAAAAGAAACACAAAATATCACTTGTTAAGACTCAAGTTTTAGAATGTGTACACCATCCCTTCTGCCACATTTTTCTTTCCAAAGGAAGTCAGAAGGCCAGTGCATATTCAAAGGGGGGAAATAGACTCCATGTGAGGAGGAAAGAGGCTACAAGACACATTTTAAAAAGTGTGCTTACAGTGTGCGTGTGGCTCAGAGCACTTGTCTACCATGCAGTAGGCCCTGTGTCCAACCCCAACACTGCAAATTTTTTTTAAAAAGTACATATAGGGAGAGAAAAATTGGCATCACTTTTGTTAGCAAATGATTGCCTTCCCAAGTCCTTTGATAGAGAGATAGGGGCAGTAGGCAGAGAGAAAGAAGGAAGAGAAAGAATTCAAGAAAATAGCACATAGAAAAAGCAGCACACAACATAACCTCTTTTGTTTATAAAAACCTATAATTGTTTATGTATAAAGAAAAACCTTTATACCTAAGAGGAAATATAAAGCAAAACCTTTTTAATCAGGGTAGTTTCTCTATATAACACAACATACTCATCATGTATACTTGAAGCTTAAATTGGCATGTCATAATTCCACATAGTTATGGGGTTCAGTGTGATATTTTGATACATGCATACAGTTTTTGGTTTTTTTTTTTTGGTACCAGGGATTGAACTCAGGCACTTGACCACTGAGCGACATCCCCAGCTCTATTTTGTATTTTATTTAGAGACAGGGTTTCACTGAGTTGCTTAGCGCCTTGCCATTGCTGAGACTAGCTTTGAACTCATGATTTTCCTGTCTCAGCCTCCAGAGCCTCTGGGATTACAGGCATGTGCCATGCCCCCCAGCTGGTTTTTAGTAACTAGCATTTCTATTTCCTTAAACATGTATTATTTCTTTGTGTTTAGAGTCTTCAAATGCCTCTCTTTTAGTTCTTTATAAACTATATAATAAATTGTTGTGAACTATAGTTACCCTGCTGTTTGGTAGAATATTACTTTATTTCTCCTAGGTCACTATATTTTGATACCTATTCTCCAGTCTTCCTCTGTTCATCCTCCTTCATTTCCTAATCTCTAGTGACAGCTAGTCTACTCTTTACTTGTATGAAATCATCTTTTTTTTATCTTCTTTGCATGAGCAAGAATACACAGTATCTCTTTCTGTGCCTGACTTATTGCAGTTAACATAAAGTCAGTTTTATTTATGTTGCTGCGAATGACAAGGTTTTGTTATTTTTATAGTCAAATAATATTCCATTATGTCCATGAATATGTATGTATAATATATATATGTATGCATATTTATAATCTTATTTATCCATTCATCTCTTGATGTACATCTTGGCTGATTCTGTATCTTGACCATTGTGAAAAATGCTTCAATAAACAAGGGAGTGCAGAAATTCTTTTATCTGCTGATTTCACCTAGTTTGGATATATACTCAATAGTGGGATAAGATGGATCATATGGTGAAGCTATTTTTGTTCTTTGCAGAACATTCATACTGTTTTCCATAATGGTTGCACTAGTTTATGTTCCTACAAACAGTATAAGAGTATTTTTTTCTAAGCATCCTCACCGGTATTTGTAATTTTTTTTGTCTTTTTGAAAATAGCCATTCTATTATTCTATTCTGGGACAAAATGCTATCTCATTGTGATTTTGATTTTTGTTTTCCTAATGCATCATATTAAGCATTTTTAAATATACTTGACCATTTGTATATTTTTTATTTATTTACTTTTTGTCCTGGCGGTTAAACCAAGGATCACTCTACCTATTAGTTACACCTCCAGCCCTTTTTATTTATTATTTTAAGACAGTGTCTCTCTAAGTTGCTTAGGGTATAACAGAGGCTGGCCTCAAACTCATGATAATCCTGCCTCAGCCTCCCCAGTTGCTGAGATTACAGGTGTGTGCCACCGTGCCAGGCTGTATGCATTCTTTTTTTTTTTTTTTTTTTTAATTTTTTTAGTTGTAGATGGACACAATGTCTTTATTTTATTGCTTTGTATGTGGTGCTGAGGATCGAACCCAGGGCCTCACGCATGCAAGGCAAGCGCTCTACCACTGAGCTACAGTCCCAGACCCCTGTATGCATTCTTTAGAGAAATGTCTATTTAGATCATTTGACTATTTTTAAAGTTGAATTATTTATGGTTTTACTCTTGAGTTTTTTAGTTCCTTGAATGGCATGAATATTAACTGCTCATTTGATAGCTTCTCCCGTCCAGATGTTTTCTCCCATTCTGCGGGGAGACTCTTCCGCTGTTGCCATGATGCACAGCAGCTTCTTAGTTTAATAAAATCCATTTGTTTTGCTCTTGTTGCCTTTGTTTTGTGTTCTTATCAAGGAAAACGTCTTTGGTTACACTGACATGTTAAAGTATTTTCCCTGTTTTCTTCTAGTAGTTCTATAGGTTCACACCCAATATTCTTTGATTTGTTTTGATTCTAGTTTTGTGTGGGATGAGAATGATCTCCTCTTACTTGTCTGATGTAGATGTCTAGTTTTCCCACCATCATTTATTGAAAGAAAATGCTCTTTCTCCAGTCTATGTCTTGGCATTACAGTTGAAGATCAGGTGTCTGTACATGTGGTTTACTTCTGGAGTCTGTTTCTCCCGCAGTTTTTATGGCACCACCATGCTGTTTTGGTGACTACAGATTTGTAGTAAATTTCCAAATCAGAATTGTGATGCCTACAGTTTTTTTTTTTTTCTCAATATTGCTTTAATAATTTGGAGTCTTCTGTGTTTCCATATGAATTTTAGTATCATTTTTGCTATTCTTGATAATAATGCATTTTTGTTTTCATGGGCATTGCTTATATCTATAGATTGCTTTAGGTAGTATGGATATTTCAACAATATTGATTCTTTCAATCCGTGAACATAAGATGTTGTCCCATTTCTTTTTTCTTCCATATTTTATCCTTTTCATTTAAGGAGATCATTTACTTCATTGGTTAAATTTATTTCTAGCTATTTTTTTTTTTTTTTTTTTTTTTTTGGTACCAGGGATTGAACTCAGGGGCACTCGACCCCTGAGCCAGGTCCCCAGCCCTATTTTTTGTGTTTTATGTAGAGACAGGGTCTCACTGAGTTGCTTAGCGCCTCGCCATTGCTGAGGCTGGCTTTGAACTCGCGATTCTCCTGTCTCAGCCTCCCTAAGTGCTGGGATTACAG
>PVHX01000201.1:199898-211926 GCA_004024805.1 Geosciurus inauris | reverse complement strand
CTATTTTTTATATCTATTGAAAATAGCACTGCTTTCTTGATTTGTTTTTTCATGAATTTGTTATTAGTGTATATAAACGCTGCTGGTTTATATATATTGATTTTGTGTCTGTACCTGCATTGAATCCATTTATTAATTCTTATAAGTTTGTTTGTCTGGAGTATATTTTTAAGTATTTGTTTACATAAAATCATGTCATCTGCAAGCAGTGATGATCTGATTTTCTCTTTTCCTATTTGGACACCCTTTACTTCTTTTCTATTGCCTAGTTGCTCTACCTAAGTTTTCTTTTTTTTGGAACTGGGGATTGAACTCAGGGGCACTCGACCACTGAGCCACATCCCCAGCCCTATTTTGTGTTTTATGTAGAGACAGGGTCTCGCTGAGTTGCTTAGCACCTCGCCATTGCTGAGGCTGGCTTTGAACTCGCGATTCTCCTGTCTCAGCCTCCCTAAGTGCTGGGATTACAGGCTTGAGCCACCGCGCCCGGCTCTACCTAAGTTTTCTAATACTACATTGGAAAAGAGTGATGAGAGTGGAATCCTTGTCTTTTTTGCTGATATTCAGGAAAATCATTTCAGTGTTTCCTCATTCAGCACAATGTTTGCTGTAAGCATGTCACATATAGCCTTTACTGTGCTGAGGTAAATTCCTTCTATACTTATTGGTTGAGAACTTTGTTTTTTCTTACTATGAGATGTTGCATTTTACTGAGTACTTTTTCTGCATCTACTGAAATGGACTTGAGAGTTTAGCCTTTCGTTCTGTTGATGTGATGTGTTATGTTTATTAGTTTCCATGTGTTATATTATCTTTGTATTCCTGGGTGAATCCCACTTGACCATTGTGAACGATCTTCTTCATTGTCCTGTTGGATTCATTTCAGTAGCACCTGTTCTCTTTGCACCTACATTCATCAAGGATATTGGCTTGTAGCTAGCTAGTTTGCCTGCTTGCTTGTTGTTTTTGAACATCTCTGAATGTTAGGTGCCACTTTTACTAAAAGCATCATACTACAGTTGGCAGCAATTTGCATTTTATCTTATAGGATAGCGGTTTTCAAGGTAAAAATAAAATGTCATCATGACAAACAGTACATTCACACAGTCATGCTATAAACTTCAAGGCCAGTTTAGAGCTGAGATGATGCCATTTTACCTTTGTGACTAAAGTAACAAATTCCTTTACCTTAAAAAACATACCCAATGCTCACTTCTCTAGCTCTGTATTTATTCTTCTATTTATTTTGTTTATATTTGGGCATTACAAGACCATGAGACAATGGAAGTGTACTTTTGTCTGGCTAGAGCCTTCCCAGTAGTTAGTTTTCCAAAGAGACCCTTCCCCACTATCTCTGGGCCTAGGGAAAGGGGCCTCACACTAGTGTGGAGATTGTCAGAGTGTGTGTGTGTGTGTGTGTGTGTGTGTGCGCAAACAAGTGTGGGAACCTCCATAAAATCAAACATGGAAACGAATGAGCAAGTATGATATGTATGGTAAATTTCACCTTAACCTTCACAGCAAAAACAAATTAAATTAAATTAAACTTAAAATTTTAAAATATATATAATCTGATACTTCCTTTGAGGAGCACTTCCTTCCATTCTTCCATTAATGCCCTTCAGTTACAAACTGCTCTTTATTATAATACGATAGCAGGAAAAGAAAAAAAGTAGAGTCTTAAATAAATTTCCTTTAAAAAACATGATCATTCCTAGAATCTTAACTATCCTAGGGATAGTAGCTGATCCTCTGCACGGTACCTAATGACTCAGGTAGCCTCGACACACCTGTACACCATCACATAGACTTTCTCTTCCTTTTTTTCTTTTGTTACATTATGTTATAGAATAGCTTATACAACTAGGTGAGAACCTGAAATGCGACTGTGAACTACCAACTGTCCAAAGTTTTGAGCACTGTAATTGGACCTGGTCCTGGTTATTCATTTTCGTTGGTTTATATTTGGTCTCACGTCAGTGGAGCCCAGCTCTTCTTCCAGCTCTTTCTGGCTTCTGAAACAGAGGACTCCGCAGTCTTGTCCAGCCTCCCTTCCACACCGCTGCTTTCCAGCTCTCTCCACCTAAAAAGGGCCTCCCTCGGCCTCCTCAGTGGCCTCTTCTTCCCTGGAAGCGTCCTGGGATCCTGCCAATGCTGGGAGCCCAGGCAGCACCAATCCCTGAGCCCCAGAGGTGGAAACACGGATGGATGGGTGGCAGAGGCCTGGGCCCTGGGCAACAGGAGGCAGGGGTGGAAGGTGGCCGGTTGGAGGGCAGTCCCGCTGGGGCAGTGGCTGCGCCAGCAGGTCCATGGGCAGAGTCAGGAACAGTGACAGTCTCTGGGTGTTTGTTCATTCCTTCCCTCCTCCCTCCCTCCCTAACCTCGCTCTCTCTCTGACCAACCTTTCTTCCCTCCCTCCCTCTTTTCTTTCTTCCTTCATTCTTCCTTCCTTCCTTCCCTGATCATCTTTTATTGTTTTTTTTTTTTTGTACTGGGGATTGAACTCAGGGGCACTCAACCACTGAGCCACATCCCCAGCCCTGTTTTGTGTTCTATGTAGAGACAGGGTCTCACTGAGTTGCTTAGCGCCTCGCCATTGCTGAGGCTGGCTTTGAACTCACAATTCTTCTGTCTCAGCCTCCCAAAGTGCTGATTACAAGTGTGAGCCACCCTGCCGAGCTTGCTCATTTGGTTTTGATACCGATGTAATGCTGTTGTTATAGAATGAGTTTTAAAGGCTTCCTTTCTTTAAATTTTCAGAAAAGTTTGAAAAGAACTGATATTAGTTCTTTCTTAAAAATTTGGTGAAATTCAGCAGTGATGCTACTCACGTGGCCTTTTCTGTTTGGAAGACTGTTATGGAGTCAGCTGGTTACTTGTGGTGGGTCTGTTCATGATCTCTGTCTTCATGGCTCACTTTTAGCAAGTTATGGGACAGAGGTTTGTTTATTCCTTCTAGGTTCTCCAATGTATTGCGTATAGCTCTTCATAACAGCCCTCATGGACTTTTATTATATTTCTTAGGCATCAAATCTAATGCCTCCTTTTTTCATTTTTTGTTATATTTATTTTGGTTGTCCCTTTTTTTTTTCTTGGTTAGTGAAGTTAATGGTTTATTGATGTTCCACATATTTAAAAACAATATTTTGTTTCACAGTTCTTTTTTTTCCCTCCATTTGGCTTCTTACTGCTCTGATCTTTGTTATTTCTTTTCTTTTATTAACTTTAGTTTTGATGTGTTCTTGCTTGTCTATTTCTTTAAGCTGCATCATTAGATTATTTACTTGAAATCTTTCCCTTTCTTTGATATAGGTACTTATTGCCATAAGCTTTCCTCTTAGAAATGCTCTTGCTATATCACATAGGTTTTAGTATATTGTTTTTCCATTTTTATTTCTTTCAAGAAATTTTGAATTTTCCTTTTGGTTTTTTATTCAACCTCTTGGTCATTCAGGAGCATGTTTACTTGGGTATATTTGTACAATTTTAAAAGGTTCTTTTGTTATTGATTTCTAATTTTATTTCATTGCTGTCAGAGAAGATACATACTATGACTTCAGTTTTTCTGAATTTGTTGTAAATTTATCTTGATGCCTAACATATAGTCTATCCTGGAGAATGTTCTGCAAAATGATGAGAGAAAGCAGGGTGCCATAGTGCATGCCTGTAATCCCAAAGGCTCAGGAGTGTGAAGCAAGAGTATCGTGAGTTCAAGGGAGCCTCAGCAAAAGCAAGAGGCTAAGCAACTCAGTGAGACCCTGTCTCTAAATAAAAAATACAATATAGGGCTGGGGATGTAGGGATCTGGCTCCGTGGTTGAATGTCCCTGATTTCTATCCCTGGTACACGCCCCCCAAAAATGATGAGTGGAATGTAAATTCTGTAGCTGTTGGATGAAATGTTCTATAAATGTCTGTGATATCCATTTGGTCTATAGTATAATTTAGTTCTGATATTTGTTTTTTGAATTTTTGCTTGGATTAGCTTTCTAATTGTCATGTTAGAGATGATCTCTCCCTTTAGACTTAATAATGTTTGCTTTATATAATCGGGTGCTCCAGCATGGGATCTAGGTGGTGATGAATTATGAATTATGTTTTTCCTGGTCTTGGGAAGTTATTATTTTTCCTTTATTCCTAAAGGATATCTTTGGTTAGTATAGTAACCTTAGTTGGCAGTTCTTAACTTTCAGAGTTTGAATACATAATCCCATTCTATCCTCACCTGTGAAGTCTCTATTGAGAAATCTGCTGTTAATATAATGGTGATTATCATATATATGATTTGATCTCTTTTTCTTCCAATCTTTAGAAATCACTCTTTATCTTGTACTTTCCACAGTTCAACTATCATATGCAGTAAAGAAAATAATTTTTTTGTTGTTGTTGAATCTATGAGGGGTCCTTTGACCTAGGCCTCCATGTCATGTAATCCAAAGATTTGGAAAGTTTACAGCTATTATTTCATAAAGTGGTTTCTGTGCTTTTCTCTTTATCTTCTCCATTGGAATGCTCACAATACAACTACTTGTTAACATAATGGTGTTCCATTGTTTCACAAGGTTTCTCCATTCTTTTATTTTTTTCATCATTTTTGTGTGTGACTAGTTTTAAAAAGTGATTTATCTTTAATCCCCAATTCATTCTTCTGTTCAGTCTTATCTGTAGTTGAGGTTATCAATTGTGGTTTTTATTTTGTTTATTGAGTTATTTAGCTCCAAGATTTCTTTTATAATTTTTATTTATTTAATGAATTTCTTATTCAGATCATACATCTTTTTTCCTAATTTGGTTGTCCATCTGTCTTCTCTTGTATTTCCTTAAAAATCACTATTTTGAATTTTTTTCAATTTCCTATTTTTATGTGTGTGGGGTGTGTTGCTAAAGAGTTATTGTGTTCCTTTGGAGGAGTTGTTGTTCTTTTATCTTTCATGTTTCTTGTGTCCCTATATTGATATTTGCACATTTTGGTGGAACCGTTGCCTCTACCAATTTTATAGGGCAGCTTTAGTAAGTAATAGACTTTGTCCTGGCAATGAGTGCTCAGTCATACTGGCAGGCTACAATGGCTTTGGTTCTATGAGGGTGTGTTATTGTAGATTCGCATGGTTTTTTCAGCTGTAATGAACATAATGCCTGCAGATGTCTCAGCAGCTGAGGCCACAGAGTTCTGTGGAATTTCTGGGTTGCATCTTTCTTAGGCAATGTAGGTTCACTAGTGTCTCTGGGTTCAGTAACTTGGCTGCAGTTTTCATGAGTTGCATAAGGGCCGAGCCACTCTGCTGGGTGCATGCAGGTGAGGGCACCTGGTACAGTACCAGTGGTGGGGGGCACTTGTTAGTTCATGAGGCTCACATAGTATTGGGCCACTTTGGTGTGCTCAAACTGGCATGGAACAGTGTACCCAGCAGTGGATGTGGGAACAAATGTCAGTGAAGGCCATGCAGGTACCACGCAGGTCACACTAGTGGCCCTAGGCATGCTACTTGTTGGTGTAGGAGTGCTGCATAAGTGCTGGTTAGAAGCTAACCTACACAGGGCGGGCTGCCCGGCAGGCTTCCAGGATTGAGGCTGGGTGGACAAGGCCTTTGCTTCCTGGACCTCTCAGGATGGGCTGCGTGACAGCTTCCTGGGGCTTTGGGAGGGTAGGTAGTGCTGCTCAAATGGTTAATGGTACCCTGAGTGGGTAGGATCTCAAGATGGTGCTGTACAGAAGGAGACTGGATGAGGTAGGATACAACGTGGGCTGGGTTCTTTCTCTAGGTCAGTTCAGAGTTTGGATTGCCTGTCAACACCCGTAACCAGGCCCAGAGTCTGTGATGGCTTGAGACTTCTCCACCAGCGAACACCTCAGGTGTCCATGATGTTAGTGGAGCTCAGCGAACTTTGGAGCTCAGTGGAGCTTTGGGAGCTTTGCTTACCCTTCCCCACTGAGCAGTTTCTCTTAGTTCAGGGTTTGATCCTGACCTGAAAGATGAGATAGTAGGTACTACATGGTTAGTTCCTTTTTTCATATAACCACCATGTGTCTCTGGGCTTGCCAACATTTCTGCCACATCTCTTCTGCGCTCTGATGCCCTGCTTCAAACATTCCAGTCAAATAGTTATTGGTTTCTTCTTTACATTGACCTTTATTGTGGAGGGAAGTGTTTCAGCCCCTCTAGTTGACGGTCTTGCTGATGTCCACAGCTGAACTTTGTCCCTGGACTAAACCTTCCCAATCCCTGTACTCTCAGCAACTAGAAGCCTCTTTCTGTTTCTGATATTAACTATTTCATATTCATCACCTAAACGTGTATCATGTAGTATTTGTCTTTCTGTGTCTGGCTTATTTCAATTAGCATATGCCCTCTGGGTTCATCCATATTGTTCCAAATGACAGAATTTCCTCCTTTTATAAGCTGAACAATATTCTGCTGTATGCTACATTCCACATTCTGTTCATTCTTGCATCTGTTGATGGGCCTTGTCTTCAGGCCTTGACTATTGTGACTAATGCTACCAGCAACATGAAGTGCATGCATTGTTTTGAGACCCTGATTTTAATTTCTTTCAATTTATACTCAGAAGTGGAGTTGCTGGACCATATGGCCATTAAATAATCAGTTACTTATTTTCATAGCCCTTTCCACACAAAGGGAGCATCCAACGAGAGGTAGGGCCTGCTGGTGACCTCCAGCACAGGGAGCAACAGAGCATTCCAGCATTCTGTGGAAGTTGATTTTGTGGTGTTTTAACCATCACTATCTGGCCAAGTGATTCTTCTACATGCATATAGTGACTGTTATCATAGAGGTTGAATGGTCCCTTTAATTGAAATATACAAATGAAATACCGAATTTTGTAATTAGAGTTGTCAAAAAGTATTCTCCCTTGTTCACTTAGCAAATCACACTGTCTGTACTCACAACTCTGGGAATTCATCTCTTGAACTCCAATAGAATGCTGAGCTAGCTCCTCAACCCCCACCAATTTCTTGAGACCCAATGCACTTTCTCTCTTTGCTGTATGTTACCTCTCAATCAGGTTCTGTTCTGTAATCTGCATGTGCACAGTTAAAATTTACAAATTATTTTTGATCACTTGGCTCTCTTTTTCTCCCCCAATGTGCATGTGAGTGAAGAAAATGGTGAAGGAAGAGTCATGGAATGTGTAAGTTTTTCAAATCAGCAGATGTCATTCAATTTTTGACTCTTAGCATATGACAAAACACACTGGACATTCCAACTAGTTGATCAATCAACTGGTTCTTGGTGTTGATCAGGACTTATTTGTGTCTATATGCCAGGTACTGAGCAAAGTTCCCCAAATTTATTAGGCTCTGATACTAGGCTCTTGATCAAATGATTGAATTAGGAAGGCTGAGTTGAATTCCATGAGACCTTTAGCTCAGTCTAAGAAGGTATAATTGTCTGATGCTGTTAAATGACAGGTGAGAGAATGGTTTTAAGTGCTAAGGAAAGTAATGAGACAATTAGCAGTCCCTCTTCAAAGAGGAGTTTATTTCATATTTTAAAGGGAAAAAGAGCTCTATGAAATGCAAAGTTGCATTCAACACACTCGCATTTGAGAATTGAATGACAGGGTAAGGAGGAGATGGATAGACACAAAATGATTGATCAACTGGTTGGAATGTCCTGTGTGTTTTGTTATATGCGGAAAGTAAAAAAATGAGTGACATCTGCTGATTTGAAAAACTTACACATTCCATGACTCTTCCTTCACCATTTTCTTCACTCACAGTCACATTAGGGGGAGAGAAAAAAAAAATATTTCCTCTTTTTCCAGATGGTAGCATAAATTTTCAGGTCAAGTGATATTAAAAATAGATAATAGCCAGGACCCCATGAGTCTCTATAGAAAGACTAAACAGGCACAATAGGGAATATCATTGTTTTGGTTTTCTTTATGAGCTTTTATGTACTCAGCTGCTTCTCAGGCAGACTTTTACTGCAGTGGGACCTGGGTCATTTTGAATTCCGGTTCCACATCACTTCCCGTCCTTTACACTCTCTCAGCTCTGTGCCACACAAGTCAAGGGAAACAGCCTCGCAGCTGTGCTCAGGTTCTGAAGGAGCGCTCCCCCAGCGCAGGCTTGCTTTGGCTCTTGGAATCAGAATTCTGCAAAGTTTTGTCTCTGGGTGCTGCTCTTTGCAAATGTTTTGCTATCTTAAGGAATATGAACTTATTTTTAAAAAGAAGAAGAAATGAAAACCAAGGTTTTCAAATCAATTTGAAATGTTCAGTTGGTTTTGTTTAAGGACATAGTGGTTATTTTGGATTCCAGTGAATAATTATTCTTGGCAATATACTTGATACTCATCTCCAATGTAGTTCCCTTCAGGAGACTCTCCCAAAGCTTCCAAGCTAAGTGGTCTCATTGTGTGCGCTTTCTAAGATTCCCTCTTTTGTTTGCACGTGTGTGTGTGCTCTCGAAGCATTTGCTCGGTGGACAATCTATTTCCGACTCTGCTAGTGTGCTTTTCAGTAGCTGGTCATGAAGGAAGGAAGTGCTTGGTTAAGGTTGGGTAAACCTGACTAAGGTAATCCATTATATGTTTTATATGTTCATAATGTTGATGCAGCATATCTAAAATACTTGAATTAACAATGGTGAATTTGGAACCACCTTCTTACCATTTTAGTAAAAACCGCCTTTCATTTTCATTGCTAGTATTTATTTGTAGTGCACATACTGATGACTAAACATCAAAGAAAACAGTAGCTCAGATTACGAGTAGGATGAAACCAATAATAACTAAAACATTATCAAAGTTTCATACAAGTCGAAGCTTAATGGGAACGTAGAGATATCTTCTAGAATATTCTCACTTCGTGAATGAGGACTATGAGTGGGGCAGTATATGTTAATTACACCACACCACACAATTACTGTTTGGCTGCAAACTGACCTGAGCTTTGATGAACAGCTTTCCCTAAGGCAGCTGGATAGGAATGAGTTTTCTCACATTTCATTCCCACTGTGTCCCTGGACAAGTTATTTTTTAAAATCCAATGATTAACTTTTTGCACTTGTGAAATAAGGCAACAATGCCAACTCTGTAGCATCTACGTGAGATGGCATGAGAGGCAGCAGAGTGCCTGGGCTCAGTACTAGAGGCTAGGTAGTTACCTCTGCAGGAAGGCTAATATCTCCATAACCAGGTGGGCTACAACATGTGTAGGACTGGTGCTCAAAAAATACTTCCCTGTTTAATTCCTTGTTAGAGTCTGATACCTCGTGGTCAACGTTAGTGACATGTGAAGTCACCATGGCTTTTTCCTCCCAAGAAATATGTGCAGGAGACATGTCAGTCATGAATCACTGGTAGAGACACAGCTTGACCCACAGCCCTACAGGAACACTACCCTGTACACAGAGAACTTTGGCCACTATTCATTATACCATGGGCAACACTGGCTGAACTTGGCCAGTGGGATCTTTTCTGAAGAATTAAGAATAATGGCATCAAGGGAATGAGCTAACTGGGAGGGCAGACACTGATGACAGAGAAACGTGGAGTTTGATCCAGTGTTGGCAATAGGAGAAGCTCAAGCCTCAGAAAGTCTCTGGGAGGAGAGGAGAAGATGTCAGTGAAGCAGAGAGACTCAGTTGCAGACAGAGCAGTAGAAGAGAGGCTAGAAGGACAGACAGAGCACAGGAGCAAGGGCTGGAGGGCCCTCAGGAAACAGACTCCTTGCACTGTGGCATGGCTCAGGGCTGTCCTCAGTAAAGTGTGCTTCCCTTAGGCAAACTTGTGAAGATTCTCCTTCTGGCAATGAGAATCCCATGCCTAGAGCTGCCTCTGCAGTTATGGTTTTGATGGCAATGTGAGAAAAAAGAGACTTAATCCAAACACCAGAAACACTCGCAGCACTCTCTTGGATACCCTGACTGTGGTCCCTTTTAAGGGTGACATCACTGAGTGTCTTCCTAAGCTCTTGGGCTTTGTCACAGGAAACAGCTTCTCCCCTTCCCCCACCCTCTTTGGGCCCCTCTTCCTCCTCTGAATTCTTGAATGGTGACCATGTGAGCTGCCACCTGAATGTGTGGTCTGAGCCGCCCTTTGAAGATTGCCATAATGATCTTTGCTGACTTCTGCCCTGTGCTTTTATTTGGAACCCCTGGCTGTCTGTTTGCTTTCCTAAATGTTTGCAGACTCAGAGCTGATGAGTCTTAAGTGCCTGCAGTGACCAGCACCAGGCTCTTGAGTTTACATTTACTTTAGATATCGAAAAATTAAACGGGAACATGCCAGGGTCCGGGACATCCCACCTCCCTGTCCCCCTTCCTTCCATCTTTTCTCCTCCTTTTCATTTTCCCTCTCTTCATTTCACCAGTTTTATACATACTTATGTGATAACAATAAAAACACTAATATTTGCTGCATGATTTCAGAGTTATATTCATTATAGAAAATTTGAAAAACAATTAAAATACCAAGAAAAATATCAGAATTTTGCCATGTAAACAATTAAAATTAACATTTTGGCTTATCTCTTTTTCTTTCCAGGTTTCTCTCAAACAAATAGACAGATGATAAACATAAAAAGTGACTGGTTATAATATTCTATGTGCATTTTGCTTTCACTGTTATCACTTCATATATTTTGCAAAATTAAATATTCTTGAAAATCATTTAATAGACAAATATTTTAGCATAGATGCATCATGCTATCTTTGATTAATTCCCTGTTTCACTTAACAATGCTTTTATTTTTAAGATATATAATTTTAAAGTGAATAGTTTTAAATTTTTAGCTAAAATTTTATGCATATTTAATGTTTCCTAGGAAAATTTATATGACAAATTTATGGTGTTTAATGTTATAAGCTTTGTAAGAGATTTTGATGTACATTTCCAGAGCATCGGAATTTCATTCCAAGCTAAATTTAAGGATATTGCCAAATAATACATGCCTCAAATGTAAGATCTTTATTGTGATCATTAATCAGTAGTTTGTTAGGATAAGTTATGAATTAAGTCATATTAGCATGATGAAAATATTATATTACTATATAACTAAATTATTGTACACCCGCCAAGCATTTGTAGAACAGTAGAAAGTCTTGCTAGAGAAAATATTATTCTTGAAAAAAAATCTAAGATCCAAGAGATAATTAGTGGTATAGATTTGATGATGTATGCATTTGGGTGGTGGTTGTGGATGAGCAGGCACCAGTCAGGTGGAGAACAGAAGTTGTTTGAAGGTAGAGAGAGAATATTGCCTTCCCATTCACAATGACGGCCTGAGTATGAGTCACCTTGACTTTTCTGTTTCAAAAAAATGAATTCTGTTAATAGGCTCACTAAACACAACTGTGTGTATAAACCAGAGAAAAAGTTTTATGGACTCTGAGAAAATTCATAGTGCTGATCAATAAATAAAAAGTATTTCAAATTGAGTGAATAAAACACTTATAAATTAAAATGTAATAATTGGATTTATAAACTCAATAGATAAGAAAGAAATCATATAAAATTTAAGAGAAAATATTGAAGTGAAATACAGAGCTGAAGAAATTCCCTCTAATTATCTCTAATTTCTTCTTGCATAAGCCAGAGAGAGAATGAAGATGGTCTGAGGAGAAGTTAAGAGGCAAGCAGTTATGGAGGAGAATAGAAGAAGTTCTAGCACATTCTTAACAAGGCCACAGAGGTCAAATAGAGATAATAGGAAGGAGAATGCAGTGTGGATGGTAGAGATCAGTAATTTGACAGAATTGTAAACTGTAAAATACCAATCTTTATATTGCTAAGCCATAAGTAGCAACAAGCAGGAGAAATGGAAGGAAATCTTCATCTGGAAAGATTAATCATCATGAAAAAGAGATCTTAAAAGTGGTAGAGAGCCTGCACAATGGTACACACCTGTAATCCAAGTGACTTGGGAGGCTGAAACAGGAGGATCACAAGTTCCAGGTCAACCTCAGAAACTTAGGAAGGCCCTAGACAACTCAGCATGACCCAGTCTCAAAATGAAAAAATAAAAAGGGCTGGGGATGGAACTCAGTGGTTAAGCACCCC
>PVHX01000201.1:103863-199798 GCA_004024805.1 Geosciurus inauris | reverse complement strand
CAGTGGACATGTAAGTAAAATGAAGTTGTTACAGACAGAAAAATGGGAATTTACCAGCCCTTTTAGGCAGAGAGACAGATCCCACAGAGAAAAACCCCAGTGGAAATGGGAATGGCAATAAAATACACCAAATTTAAACAGACATTACATAAAATAATGATGTCTAACTTATGGAAAAATATAAAAGAGAACTATAATACAGGGCACCAATAGTGCACAATTTGTGTAATGGTGAACGTATTTAAAATAATCTAAGGCTTATTATTATTATTTTGGAAGATGGGGAGATACTGATGATGGTTAAATCTGTTAGATCCAGGATGCCTCCTCTCATCACTAAAAGGACATGCGAGGAGTATATATAATTTCCAAACAAGGCAAGGGGGGAGATGGAGTGAGAAAAACTATCTAAAAAGAGGTTAGTGCTCGTCAAGGGAATGAAAGAGAGGTTTGGGTGTTAGCAACTGTTTCTTAATCTGACTTGTGGTGGTTACTCTGGCAGGTCTACTTTGTGAACATCAGTTACGTTGAGAAATAACTAATTTTCTTTCTTTTTTCTTTTTTTCTCTTTATTTGTTCTTTTGAGAGATACATGACAGTACAGTGTGATTTGACATACCATACATACAAGGAGTATTACTTCCTTCTCATTTTTGTGGTTGTACATAATGTGGAGTTACACTGGTCATGTATTCGTATATGAACATAGGAAAATTACGTCCAATTCATTCTACTGTCTTCCTGTTCCCATCCTCCTCCCTTCTCTTCATTCCCAACTGCTATTCTCCCCTTTCCCCTTATTGTCTGTTAGCATTCGCTTATCAGAGAGAACACTTGGCATTTAGGTTTTTGGAACTGACTTATTTCACTTAGCATTATAGTCTCCAGATTCATCCATTTTACCAGCAAATGCCATAATTTTATTCTGCTTTATGGCTAACATTTCATTGTGTATATGTGCCACATTTTCTTTAGCCATCCATCTGTTGAAGGGCACCTAGGTTGGTTGCACAGCTTAGCTATTGTGAATTGAGCTTCTATAAACATTGATGTGGCTGCATTGCTGTAGTATGCTGATTTTAAGTCCTTTGAGTATATGCTGAGGAGTGAGATAATTGGGTCAAATGATGGTTTCATTCCAAGGTTTCTGAGGAATCTCCATACTGCTTTCTATAGTGGTTGCACCTATCTGTGGGAATTGAGTAATTTTATTTAAATTTGACATACTCTAAGTAAAATAGTTATTTCCAAAACACAGGTGCATGGCTAGACAGTCAACCAACACTTCTAGTTTCTTGGTTTTTCAATGTTTGCATGATGGTTATCTGTGTCTCTCACTTTCAGTTTCATCTTTTCAGCTACTTTACCACTTTAAGCTGATTATTTACATCATTTACATACCTCTAAATAACACATTTGTGGCTGCCTCTTTTTTCATGTTATATATCATGTTTTAATCCCACCAGGTAGATAAGAACATGACCTTCTTTCTAGATGACGCCACTTCACCATGCATGCAGGTCCTTAACATGTCATCCATTTCAGTATAGCAATAGCAAAACTTTCTTAGACTGCTGCATGGTGTCTGTAAAATTACAACTAAGAGCTACTTAGAGCTTAGCCATTTGGTAAACCATGACAAAATTTCTCCCTGAGTACTTTTAAAATTTTAGCTAAAATTTTATCTTTATTTACTTTTGCTTAACTCGCTCCACACTTCTTACTAATACAACCAATGTAGTTCTTTTCCAGGGGTTAAAATTCCTTTGGTGACATTCAGATCAACTGGTATTCTGTCAACTCCATAGTCACCATGCAGTGACAGCATCTGCATAGCAGCTACCCTGGACTCCCTCTTCGTCATTTGGCATTTGTTTGTTTTGCTTCTCTTTTGCAGGGCCCTCCTATTTGTGTAAGTTCTGTTTTCCTGCTTCTGTAGGCCATAGATTCCTCTTTCATTTTTTGCTGAGCAAATTGTATGGCACCTTTCTGAAACAGGATGGGCGTGTTTGAGGTTACTCTGTGCATCTGTGAAAAGGCCTTGATAATTGATTGATTCTGGGTTGTATAAAATTCCAAATTATTTTCCTCCAGAATTTTGAAGTCCATTTCATCACCTTCTGGTTCCCAATGCTAGTATTTAAAGCCTGAAAAAGGGTCCAATCATTTTTGTTTTGTGTGCACATTTATGTGTGTGTGCACGCGCACATGTGGTAGTGAGTATTGAACTCTGTGGTGGTGCCCTACCACTGTGCCACATCCTCAGCCTTTTATTTTATTTTGGGACAGGGTCTTGATAAGTTGTCCAGGATGACCTTGAGCTTGCAATCTTCCTGCCTCAGCCTCCCAAGTAGCTGGGATAGCAGGTGTGCACCACCGAGCCCAGCTCTGGTCCAAGTTTTGAATCAGTGTATCCAACCTGAATTATTTATTGATCTACACTCCTAGAAAAACTCCTTTTTTGTGCTGAACGGCTGATATTTACTGATATGTTTTGCTGTAGGTTATAAAGGAAGCAAAACTTTTCTATGAAGGGCCAGATAATGAATACCTCAGGTTTTGTGGGAACTATTCAGCTTCATCATATCATGAAAGCAGTCCATAGACACATATAACAGATTTCTTAGAGAATAGGGTAATTTTCATGAAAACAGAAAAAAATAGTAGTACCAACCTCACCCTTTAATTCTATTAGATATATACAGTATACACAACATATGTAACCTCTAATGATTGACAAAAACAAAACAAAACAAAACTATGTACTTTAGTTTCTTTAATGCTTACAAGAAACTAAAAGGGTATTATAATCATAATTATTTTACAGGAAATAAAACATAGATACAGAGAGCTTAAGTAACAAAATGTTAGAAGTAAACAGATTATAGATTCAGAGTTTAAACTTTGGGACCTTTGTCCTTTGGGACCTAGAATCCATATTCTTTGCCAGTATCCTATTTCATGTTTCAAAGACTACATATCATGTCTGTACTGCATCTACAATAAACCTGGGCTGAAGAAAACAAAGACTGAATCTACTTTCACCTCTTAAGTTACTAAATCTAGAGGAATCTCAGCTAACATGATAATCAGTAAATTCACTTTCTCTCTGCTTCCCACTTGAATTCCCTCTGCAGTTGGAGAAGTGTGTATGTAGGCCATTTATTTTTGAAGCCATAAAAAGAGTCTTTTTAAGATATTGTTTCAAATAGGTTAACACTTGAAGTGATTAAAGTTTGTAATAATCACATACTTATATTTTTTCTCATCCCTAAATTTTAAATACTGATGTGTTCCACATAATAATTTGTATTATTGAAACAAAATGTAACTTTCTGCAGGTTCAATGACCTAAATATAATTAATTGGCTGTTGTTTGAAACGTTTTGGAATATTCATGTTGACATTTCAAAGGACATTATTTTAAAATACATTTGCTTTTGAAAATTATCTTCTAATATTTACACAATTCTAACTGTAAAACATCCCAACACCTGTCTTCATGAAAACAACAGATTCCGGATTATAGGAAACAAAACCCCAAATCGGTGATAACTGACTTAAGGACATTATTTTTATTTTTTACATTTAAATCACTTCTCATGTTCTTATTTAGCTTGTCTCCCTTCTATGGTGGCGCATATTCAGTGGCAGCTCCTGGGTTTGGAGTGGCTGACATGTTAACATACTGTGGCATGGCTGTGGCTCTCTGTCATGGGCACAGAAATGAGTGCCTCTAAACACCTGGTGATTGAATGAAACCCAGGGTTTGCTCATTTTTCCCTCTTTTTCTTTATTTTTCTAATGGAAATGTGGATATGGAGAAATTTATAAACATATTCTCAGACTACATGTATTAACAACAGTATAGCTCATTAAAAGACTTAGAGTGCACATTGCTCATGGTTGAAGATATCGTGACCACACACACACACACTCCTGTGATTTTGTAGAATTACCTCTATTACATATGTTTAAATGCATTTTCCCAAACACCTCCTGAGTATCCCATGTGTGCTCAGTGACTGGGACTTATGAAAGGTTAAGAGAGGATGAGGTGAGGAATGGAGAACCAACAATACTCTGGAATATAGTGTTTTAGGAAGTGATAGAAGCAGAGATAGAATAGATGTGGGGCCCCGTGATGAGCAGCACGAACTGCAAAGCTCCTCGTGAAGGCCGTGGAGTCCTGACTGGCTGTGAGTAGATGAACCAGGTGATAGGGAAGCAAAAGGAAGGGTTTGGGGCAGATGAAGCTGAAGCCCAGTGGTGCGGTGCATTAAGACCTGTTTAGGGAGCAGAGTGGAGGATGCGTGAGAGGTGGGGAGGGATGGTGGCCACATGACAGGCACCAATCCTGCTTGTCAATGAGGACAACCTCTCCTTCTTGGTGTGGTCTCTCTCCAGGTTGTGTGCAAGAGTGAACAAGCTCAGTAGGATTGGCAGTTTCTGACTAGCACACTATGGTGGAAACTAGTTGTGCTTTATGAGATGGATGAACTTAGTATCCAGGATTATGGGTCCCTAAGGTAAGAAACACAAAACAAGCTGGAAAGGAAGAAAACTCCCAGTACTTCCCATCTCCCACGTACCAGGAACCAGGACAGACTCTTGCATAAGCTGTTGCATGTCCTCTGTGACATTCGCAGGTATGCTTGCTGTCAGTCTCCAGGTGGGGGCAACTACAAGTCGATCAAGGTCACCTAGCTAGTTAAATGGGGTAGCCAGGAGGTTTGAGGGGGTTCCAGGTTGAGAATGCTTTGGCTTAATTGGTGCTGGAGGTGAAGACTAGTTGATGTTTAGAGTGCAGCAAGATTTAGTGCTTTCCTGACATCTGAAATGGAATCTGTGCGCGGGGGGATGAGAGAACATTTAAGTCGTTGCCCACTATTAACTATCTGGGCAAGGGAACACGCGCCTCCATTTACGCTGGAAGCCTCGGTGGCCATGCCAGGGCAGTGCTGGAGCACGTGTTTCCCTGTGTCCATGGCAGGAGGCCACACGCCATGCCTAGGTGCACGTTAACATGACATAAATGTTAATGTCCTGTTCTAAAACCAAAGCCTGCGGGAGAGAGGAAATACCACCCCCGCTGTGCCCGGCCCGGTGTTTGGATACTGCAGTCTATATTTTGACTCCTGAGTGTGATGACTAGGTAACTTTTCACAAGGATTTCATTTTTTCCCCTGTCAAGCCACATTATTTTAAGGGTGACAATAACTTGGCGGCAAATGAGCTGAAACCATCAAGGTGATAAATGAGTTTCTGGAAGAGGGAGGCATCGGCCCGGCCTCCGCTTTGCAGGACCACACACCTCTGTCCCTCTTCCACCTTCTCAGAAGAACAATGTGTCATAGATCTCCCTCCCTGCCTCCCCCAAAGCCCCTTCCCCTGGCCTCAGGCTTCTGAAGGCAATACAGAACCATGTGACTTTGGAAAATACAACATATTTCACAGAGTTTGGGAAGGGGGAGAGACAACGTTGATATTTTCCTTTGGCTGTTAGCAAGGATCTGATTTATAAAACTGCTTGGAGACAACTTCTCAGCCAGTTTATTTACTCTGTCAGCCGGGTCTGTCTCTGAAATGAGGTTGCCTCTGGTCAGCTCGGTGGTCAGTCTGGCTTTTTTGAATTGAAATCTAACAGCATGTGTGGGAGGACCTGGGGAGCTGGGGAGTTGAGTTTCTCTTTGAGAAAGATGACTTTCAGACTGTGCTACAGAATAAAGCAGGGGTAGGGCAGGCTGCGCTCTGAGTTCCCTGTTCATGGTCTCGTTTAAATTCCTCGTCTAACGCAGTGAGGTTAAGCAATCTGTCAAAGGATTTTCCCTGACACTTAGCAGCCAGGATTTGAAAGAGCAGCTGTTGTACTCTGCAGCATCTTCCCTTCCCTTTTTTTTGTTTTTGTCCAGATTTTGATTCAAGATAACACCCATGTCATCAGCAGGTACTGGGGAAAAAAGGGCCCATGACCTTGTCTGCTCTGGAGGACAAGCAGCCAGGAGCAGGGTTTTGTGGTGGGAAATGGATGTGCAGCGTGTTAACAGCCCTAACTTCCTGTTGCCTGTTATTTTGTCCATCCCTGCTTGTATTCATAGATTTGCATTTGCTATCGTGTCTCCAGGTTGGAAAGGACGAGGCATTGGGGGGTGGATTAACTTCACAAGTTGTATTTCCCTTGCGCCACTGAGCAAAGCACAGGGGCATCAAGCTCTTGAAGAGCCTCAGAGTCCATGCTCAGTGTGAGCAAGGGAGCCCAGGCCAGCTGCAGGGGAGGCAGCTGCAGGACGGCTCTGCAGGGACAGTTAGCTGCAAAGGTAGGGCTCCAAGGCCAAGGACAGATGAGAAGGAACTGGAGTCCTTGCCTTTCTTTCTTATTCTTTCTTTGATTTTTCATGAAAGTGAATTTAAGAGTTGTAGGCTGAGGTTTCAGTCTGTTACCTAGAATGCATCATGCGCAGCATGGGCCTGCAGTGTGACACGGTCACTAGACTTGGAGCACCTCGAGCGCCAGGACTTTGTCTTACTGTCTTTCACCAGCATACACTCAGAGAATGTCCAGGAGGCTCATCAAATATGGGGGATCTTTTCACTTCCTTGAGATTCACTTTGTGTTTCATTATTCAACAGAAATAAAAAGGATGAGTTTTAGGTTGTGAGAGTATCCAAGAAGATAATCCTGTTGAAGGCATTATGTATGTGAATTATAATACAATTTATGAGTGTGTGTGTGTATGTATGTATATAATATATATTCATGTATATATTATGCAACATATACAGATTATTCCAAAATTAATCTCTGACCTCACTCTGTCGTGTAAACTCTAGACTTCAATGATTAACCACCTTTTTGATAACCCCATGTGGTTGCGTTAGTGACATCTAAAAGTTGCAAAGGGAGAAGATTACAGAAAGCAGGGTGCAGCTCAGTGGTACAGCACTTGCCCAGCACGTATGAGGCCCTGGGTTTGATCCTCAGCGCCTCAAAAAATGAAATTTCCAAAAGAATGTTGTATTCTACACTCCACACCCCAAACTTGTTCCTCTCTAGCTTTTCCAATCTTAGAAAACATCACCAACATTCCCCTAGCTCCTCAGACCAAAGCCCGCACAGTCTTCTTTTTTGCCCATCCACGTTGTTAGAGCAAACCAGTTGGCTCCACCTTCAGAGGACACCCCAAGTCCTCTTCTCAGCACTTCCACAACCCCTTCCTTACTTCACACCATCTTGACTTCTCCCCTGGACTCTGCAGGGCTCACTCCTGCTCTCCCTGACCCATGAGCTGTTTTGACTTGCGCATCAGACCCTGCAGCTGCCCTGCTCAAAGCCTGCTGCCCGCCTCTCCTTGCGCCACGGTGCAGAGTCCTTGCGTGTCCTCCTGCCTGCTCTCCAGGATCCCTTTCCTCACTCCCACCGGGGCTGCTCTCTCTTTCTGTCTCTGATGCCTTCCTTCTCCTCCTGGCTCATCTCTGTGTTCTCCTGAATAAGGGTTTTTATGGCAGCCATTCCTGTTTGGAATCTCATTCTGGACAGTCCCATGCTACTCCCTGATTTCACTCACCTTTCCGTTTGACCATGGCCTCACGACAGAGTCCTCCCGTGATTCTAAGATCCCCTCCACACATTTCACCACCTGCTCTTGTCTTGCCTTGCTTTACCTTTCTTCATGGCATTTAGCGCTTTCTGGGGCTGTTTCATGCATTTGATTTCACATGTCTGCTCCCAGGAGAATGGATGCTCTATGCCATGAAGACCCCACGTGCTGGATTCCCTGCACACCCCCTGCAGCGTTTACCAATCCAGAAATATTTGTTGAATGCTTCCTAGGTACAAGGCAGTGTTTGAAAGGATGTTACAGTAAACAGCACAGACGGAACCTCTGCCCATGTGGTCTTTTCATTATTATGGGATGAGGTAGTCAATAAATAGGCAAATGAGCAGAATATGCCGGATGTTGCTAAGTGTGACACCAGGGCAGAGCAGACAGGAAGGACGGCGCATATGGCAGTAGAGGGGCACGTAAGTTGGGTGGCCTGAGAAAGCTTAGTGGGGAAGGACAATGTGATCAAAGATCTGAAGGGTACAGGAGAGATATTTGGAAGAAGAGGATTCCAGACAGAAGAGCACGTAAAAAGCCCTAATATTTCCCAGAGATGGCATAGCAGGCAGAGTGGCTAGAGAAGAATGCACAAAATGGGGGGCAGCAGAAGATTGGGAGGGAGAGGTGGGAGATCGGATTTATGTAGGGCATTGCAGATAACCTCGGGCATGTTGGCTTTTATTCTCATATAAGCAGAAAGCCACAGAAAAGTTATGAAGAGAAGGTTGACACTATAATGCTTGCATTTTGAAAGAACTGTCTGTCTGCTCAGGATGGGAGGAGTAAGTCCAGAAGTAGGGAGAACAGTGGAGAGGCAAGTATCAGAATTCAAATGAGAGAAGACAGTGACCCGGGTAGGAGCAAGGTGAAAAGATCGCACAGGAAGTGAGAGGGGGTGAGGTCAGAAGTGAGGAGGATCATGGGAAAAGCAGCTTGGGGATTCTGCGTGCATACGTAGGTATCCAAAATTAAATAAGTGAGATAATGAGACAAGAGTTGAAGAAACAGGTCTGTCATTTAGGAGTGATAGATTAGGCTGAAAATGGAAATCCAGAGGCTTAGGGGCATATGAATAGTCATGAGACCAAATGAGTTCATCAAGGGAGTGGATGCACTCAATATCTGTAATACAAATGGAATCTATTTTTACATCATCATGATGACCTGAGTAACACTCTTACATCTCTTAGGCAAAACAGTATGCAAACATAAAGGGACTCAGATAATAAAAGAGAAACAAACATTATTTTAATCAGATCACTACTATGATGATAGAGTTATACATTTCTTTCATAAGCAAGGATTAGCTTGAAAAAAAGTGACACTAACTTAAAAGTTAGTCTTATATAGAATAACATGTTTCTGGGAGAAGCTTGAAAATGGTTTTATTAACTTGCTAGTTTCACCTTTCAAGTGATTCAGGTTTTTTTCATTTAAGTAAACTATTTTAGAAGATCCCCTATCACTATAGTAACTGCACCACTCATTCCAAATAAGTTTGTAATATGAACCTATTTATTAAGAATTTTGTCTGTGTACTCTCCTGAAGACTGAGAGGGCATGTGTCACACTTTAATGTAATGCGAGGTGGAAGGGAGACCTGCAAGATCACCCCCTGGCTATGCTGTTGCCCTGGATGCTGGGCCCAGCAGTGGGCATCTTAGCACCTGCTCTTCCTCCTTCCCACACGGACCAGCTGCATGTGTGGTTTGGAGAATTTCACCAGCTCATAGGCCTAAGTATAAAGGGCAACATAAACCCTTTATCAGAGATTTTCTTTTTAGACATGAACATATGACAATATTCTGAACAGTGATAGAGGATGAAAGAGTTTCTAGAGCATCCTGGAAAATTCACTGTAAGCATGAGGAAGAAAACATGGTCCTTCAGTTGCTGCTGGTAGTCCTCCTAGACCCACAGACACTGCTCCCAATGTCTCCAACCTGCAAAGAGCATGAATGTCCCTCAATAGTAATAAAGGTAGATATACACAGGACTGAACAACCCATAATTCTCCTTTCATGAGAGATTGCCAGGATAGGTCCACTCATTACCATCCTTTCTCTTTTGTCATTGTTTTTACTATTATTCTTTTCTTTTGGTGAACAGGGATTGAAATCAGGGGCACTCAATCACTGAGCCACATCCCCAGCCTGTTTTGTATTATATTTAAAAACAAGGTCTCATTGAGTTGCTTAGTGCCTCGCTGTTGCTGAGGCTGGCTTTGAACTCAGATCCTCCTGCCTCAGCCTCCCAAAGTGCTGGGATTATAGGCATGTGCCACTGTTTATTTTTATTGATTTATTTGAAATATAATGAGCAGAGCTAACCCCATCATGCAACAGGAGCATTACTGTGTAACTAAGAGTGGGTTTGAACATAAATAGTAGGTGGACTCTACCTGACAACGTGGCTAGGTACTATGGGTCTTAAGGTGGGCACAAGAAACAGACCTCCAAGGAGAACATGCTCATGATTCCATTTGTCCAGGTTGTAGACCTGGCAGATCCAGTTTGCTCCTACAGAAGTCAGAACAGTGCTTCCTGTTGGAATGAAGAGACACTGTGACCTCTGAAGTGGTGGTAGAGATCTTGATCTGGTTTGTGGTCACACAAGTAAAAAGACATTCAGCTGCACAATTACAGTTTATACATTTTACCGTAGATATAAACTAACTTACCAGACGTGAAAATTTAACTTTATTGTACAGGACTTTTTTCCCTAAGTATGCAAACATAAAGGGACTCAGATAATAAAAGGGAAACAAATCTGATGCATGTTCCTTTGATTATCTTTAACAAATATAAAATTTGATACTGCTATTATTAGTTGAAACTTGAATGCAACCCATTTGTCTGTCTTATAAATTTGGTATTTTCAACATTTACCTTTATAATCACATTGTCTTCAATGCTATTAATTAATTAATCTTGGAATATGCAATGTATGTATATGGCCCAAAATCCAAATGATAAAAATTTTAAAAAGTAATGTAAATTATAACTAATGTTTTCCATGTTCCTGTAAATTATTGATAATGTTCCTGGGTTACATGATGGATTTGTTAATGTTTATTATATTTTAAATAAATTAATAAAAATAAAGAGTGAAAATGAATAAAATAGAAAAAATGGTAATGTGTGGAACAATAATGGTGATCTGTCAGGAATGGAGCATGGTGATAGTTCAATTCTGTGCTTTTGAGCCACAATGTGAAATAATTAAATGACAATAAAACAAATTATATTCAAAATAAATTTCACTTCCCACATTTCTCATCCCCTCATGCATTCCTATGAAGAAATGGGGACATATTTTCTTCTTTTTTTTTTTTTTTTCAATTTGCTTTCCCCACTATTGTTTGGATCTCCTTTCACATCTGCTCATGGAATGCCTTCATCATTTTGAATGGCCACTTAGCTGTCTATTGTGTAAATGTGCCAGAATTTGTGTTTCCAGAACCATACAGGAGTACATTTACACTGGACTCAGTAGTTCAATATTATATACCGTATCACTCTTAATATCCATGTACATATATGTCCCTTGTCTGCAAAGAGCAGTGCATGTAGAGTACACATGCATACAATTATAGATTGTAGGGACATGCATACAATTGTCAGATTATAGGGACAAAGGGCATGTGCAGTTCAGATTTTTGTACATATTTAAAAATTCTACAGACTTTGAACCAATTGAAACTCCCAATAACAATGTGTAAGTGTATTATTCCTGTTGATGACAACAGTGTTGTTCTCTGCACTGGCAAGGACCTGGAGTGACAGGGACTCTCATTTGTTGCTGGTTGGAATTCACAATGGCACATTCACTGTCATAGACAGTTTAGCAATTTCCTATAAACAAAACATGCTCTACTCTACCATCTAGAAATCACACTCCTAGGCACTTACCTGAATAAGTTTTTGTCCACACACAAGCATGTGTGGTGATGTCCACAGCAACTTTATTCATAATTGCAGAAACTTGGAAGCAACCAATCGATTCTTCATTAGAGGAGTGGATTGATCACGGTACATCCAGACGACGGAATATTCAGCACTTAAAATAATAATTAACAAAAGTAGGGCTCGCAAGCCATAAAAAGACATGGAAGGAATATTTTTGTTAAATTAAGAGATCCAATATGAAAAAGCAACAGACCATTTGATTCCAAATACATGACATTCTGAAAAAGGAAAAACTACGGAGGCAGTAAAGAGATGAGAGGTCGGCATGGGTTAGGAAACAAGAAGAGGAGGGAAAGCAGAGCAAAGTATATTTAGGGCACCCAAACTACTTAGTATGACAGTATAATGGTGAACACTAGGGCTGTTCCATCTGATAGGTGATCGCACTCTTAGAACAGCCAAGAAAACGCACAGTTGTGGCACAGATGGATGTGATAAGTAAGCGCCGTCTCTTCCTTTCATCTTTCTGTTTCTGCGTCTGTAAATTCACACAGTCCAGGCTTGCAGACAAAGACGCTGACCTGTTGGTCCCTTGTTTTGCTTTCTCTTCCATTCAACACCTGTGACCTCAAAGCTCTAGATGACAAAGTTTGGCCATCGGGGAAGCTGAGCTGATTTGCCCTGACCTTTCATGACCTACCTTGAGGCTAAACCCAAACCCAGAGGAACAGACACTGGTGTGGTCGGAACCCCAGTTCAGCTGTGTTTATTGAGAGAGGGTCTCAGGGGTGTCTTTGTGTAGTGCAGCCTGATCTCTGTGCACTTCATTTTTTTTTAACAGCACTTGGAGTCATTCATGCATTTATTGCTTTTACTATAATCCATCATTTAAAATATCCCATGTCTTAATATCTGATGATAGGAAGTGACTGTTCTAGTGCTTTCCTTGGGGCAAGTGAGAGTGGGATACAAAATGCAATCAGTCACCGATATTTACCAAACCCACGCAGCGAGGACAGCAGGCTCCTTCAAAGTGGATGGGCTGCCTGTTCTGATCTCCGGCACCTGAAGGGAAACAGAGCAGGAGACTCTAAAGACTACCGTGAGATTCACCACTCACTCATGGGCCAGGGATGACCACCCATCTGTCCACAGTCTTCAGTCATACGTTAGAGAAAACACCTCCTCGCTCCGGGCCTCGTTTGCTCAAATACAAGGATTAGCACAGTGTTCTTCAAGCCGAGGTGCACACCAGCACCCCCAATGACCTTGCTTAAAACTGATGACACCTGGCAACCCAGGTCCACTTCAGATCCATAAAGTGGACTGCAAGAGGGTGTGGACATTATCTTTTTGTTCTTTCTTTCTTTCTTTTTTTTTTTTTTGTGCTGCCATAGAAAACTTGAATGTACAGTCTACAAGATAAACTAGTTGAAAAGAAGATCTTAAAGGCCCTTTTAACTGTGGGGATTTCTGAATCTGTGAACATTTTTTTTAAAGTTGTTCTAATTCCTAGGATATCTGAATCTATGAAGCTTAATCAAGGGCTTACTAAATCTACAAATTCAATTATAGGAGTGACAATTTTTGCCCTGAGCACATTTAAATGAATTGATTTCTTTAAAACTTTTTGATTTGTTTAAACAGATACAAATTAACAATGTGATACTTCTTACTGTAGAGGTTATTATAGAACAAATTCTGATTGCCCAGACCTTACTATATACCTTCCAGATCAAAGTATTAAGTCTTGAAGTCTCTATTACTGGCCGTTGGAGGTCTTTTGGGATCCAAGGAGCTCTACAAATTGGCCACACAGGTAAGAACTCTGCTACTTTCAAGAGACACACACATTTTTTATTTCAGAAAAATCACATTGGTATCTGAAACAGAACAGTCTGTATGTGGCACTGACTTCAGATCAGCTTAACACTGGCCCTGCTTCTTCCTATTGCCACCCTGGGTGCTGGGGATCAAGCCCCAGGCCTTTGCATATACTAGGCAAGTGCTCTGTCACTTAGCCAATCCCAGCCCCATCTTCATTCTTGTCCTCCTTGATTGACTTTGTCCTGAGACCGTGTCTCTCTGTGGTATCACAGGGCTGTTGCTGTCCCTGTAGACATTTATGGTGGGTTGAAGGCAGTTTCTTTCCCCCAAAGTTAAACTGTCTTTCTCTTGCTAGTAGTGACCCTGATGATCACCCATCCAACCACAGGGCCCTGGAGATGGGATTTGTTGATTGGTGCTTTCCTGGAGGAAAAGCTATTCTTTTCTCCTTTTTATGGAGGAGGAAATTAGAGTACGGAGGGTTATAGCTTGCCGAGGTCCCAAAGCTAGTGAGAGCGAAGCCTGGAATTTGAACCTTAGCACCTGATTTCAGGGCCCACATTATTAACCACTTAACCATCTTAAAATTTCTGACTAAACAGACTTTTTGTTTTTCCATGGTTTCTTCTCACTCATAAACACAACTTTCTCATAACCTCAGCACACCTGTGGCCCTTGTGACTTACTTTCACCATTATATTTTGGTACCTACTGCCAACTCCCTGATTTTCTCTTTTACTATTTCAGATTGACCTCCTTTGACCTTGTGTGAGCACAGCATTATATGCCTGTCCTCGTTGTGGGCCAGCCTGTTACAGTAGGTCAAGAGTCCTGTCCTGATCTGATGCTCTTTGTTAGGCAAGGACTGATCATCACAGGCAGACTCTCTCCTACCTTGCCCATGCTGGGATCCTCATTCCCCACACCAGCTGGAGCATAGACCATGGCTGTTTCCCTTAGAAGTAGAGACTGAGATTGACATTTGTTAATCTCAGGACATTCATTATGAGGCAGAGAAAAATGTGTGGCCTAAGTCTGACCCAGTCACATTGCTGTGTAGATTGCAGGAGAGAAAGGTCTCATTTACCATGTTCTTCTAAATATGGCCACCCCTCAGCATGGGTAGGGGTGGTAAATCAAGTAAAAAGAACGGCATGCTGCAGGATGGAGGCTGCAAAGCTCTTGTTTCAGACATTGTGATCAGGCACTCTTCCCTCAGGGCACACATGTTGAATAACTACTTGTTCCCAGGATTTGCATATAATCCCAGCCTTCTAGAAGGTGACAGGAGGGAAAGTCACCATGCACAGATTTCTTCCTGCTATAGCCCAGGAGAGAGCTTTAAGTTAGTTCTGACCCTCTTCAATCTAACTCTAAGCGTGCTTTGTAAAAATGTCCTTGAGGCATAAGGGCTGGAGGAAGCCGGGAAAGGTTCCTGTGCCTGTCTTTCACCTGTACAAGCAGAAGAGGAAGAACTGAGTGAGAAAAAGAACTTAAGACCACAATGAAGCTCTGAGAAAGTTCCAGTTAGGTCTGAAGAGGGCTGGAGCAGAGACTGACCATTGGGGGAGTCTGCAAATGCAGGGGTGAGTGACCTGGGCTGGCACAGTGCAAGGGAGCAGGACCTTTCTGTGGGCATCAGGATGCATCCAAAGGTGACAGCCGGAGACTGACACCAGCCACTCTCCTCACAGCAGCCTCTGCTTAAAGAGTGATCCAAGGATCACACTTCCATGCTGATCACATACCTCTCCAAATAACTCAAACGCTCAATTATACAGCACAGTAGTTAAATAATATATGTTGCTCTTTTGGTGTACCTGCATAATAATTGTTTATAACTTTCATTCTCTCACATTTAGCACCTTGAGAATAAAGTGCATGTATTTATTTATTTCTGAAATCTCAACATCTAGCAAAGTAGCAGTTTTTGAGTGAATGAGTGATCTGACCAATTAATCAATCAATGAAAGGTTTTTAGTGAAACAATTAAATGACTGAAGTTGATACTTCAAAAATTTATTCTGACACTGCTGTAGTCTTAGTGGCATGATGGAAAGACCAGGGACCTAGAAATGAATCATATTTCAAATTGCTTATTAGGTTTGTACCCTTGGCCAATACAAACAAAGTCAATAGTCCGACTTCTCTGAGCTTCAATTTTTTCATGTATAAAATGAGAGTAACAACTAACTCAGGACTCTTAGTGAGGGTTTAATGAAACAGTGCCCATAAATAAGTACAGACCCTGAGATACAAGAGAACATCAACAAATGTCGCTTCCTTTTTACCTCCTTCCCTTCCAAGAATGAATCACTCAATTCCCTACTGAAGAAATTAGCTATTTCAAGAAGATTAAGGCAGCAAACGGTTAACTCCACAATGACTTTTGTAATTTAAAGTGTAGCATAATAACATGTGGTTGTTATCCTTCCAGGTACGCTGTCTTAATGCTGTTATCTCTTTGTAACTAATAAAATGAACGTTCATTAGTGCTGTTCCCATTTAAAGATAGAGAAACTGAGGTTTAAGATGTTAAATAATTCCCACCAGGCCATATTTCTGGAAGTGGAAATAATAGGAGTTGAAAGCAAGCCTGTGTTTGAATTTGAACTCACACCCTTTCGACTGGCTCTCTAGTGATGAATAGGATCTGGAAGACCCCCCAAGAACTGAACTAGATTTTGAGTCCTCTCCAGGAGTTCCCAAGATTGCAAAAAACAGCAAGAACCAAGCAATAGCATCCACAGAGAGAGAGGAGCTGCAGGGCCCAACAGATGTGTCTCCTTTCCTTAGGATGCCCTGCCCTCTGCTGGTGGTTTTAAAGCTTTTTACACACAGGTCATTAAAAATGCCAAGTACTCACCCTTTTATTCGTGTCCCCTTGGTGGTAACTAAGTTATGTCAAATAAGAATATTTATCATCTGTGCAACTAATTTATATATATATGGCTTATTTGCAAAGATGTATGTGTGTTATTTGTGTGTCTGTGTGTGTGTTCACTCACAAAGCTACAAACCCTAACACAGTGCTTGTCATATAGTAGGCAAAAAACAAATAGTGCAGGGACATGTGACTGGACATACACATGAATAAAGCAAAAAGAGTTGACCGGAATATAGAGTTCAGGTGACGGAGAGAAGAAAAGCATAGCTTCCAGCTGCCTTAAGAGTTGGTGGAGTGCCGTAAAGATGGCCGCTATCATGACTGCTGTGGTACCCTCTAGGGAACAAAGGCACAGAGGCTTGACTGCTGTCATCAAGGAGGTCTCACTCAAATGCGTGACCAGCAGGCATTCCAACTCAGTTGTGTCCCACCTGTGCTCTTGATGCACTGGACCATTATGCTATCTGAACTTTGGAAGGCATCCTTATTTGTGCATGGATTCCAGGGCAAATGAACGTGGCCCTGACCTCAGGCTGGTAGATAGCTCAACACAGAAATCTAAAATGAGTAGCTGAGCCTAATATGCAGGGAGAGGAGGTGAGAGTTTGTAATTACTCAGAAGCAGCATATGCACAAATGGATCAGTGAGGGCTTGGAGGAAAGAGCTGTGGATTTTAGTCCACACCTGAAACTGAGCACTTATTAAAGAATGGTGTTCTAGAGCCTGAGTAGAGCTCCAGATCTGTTGCAGGTTTCTGCTGCATCATCCTGTGGTGGAAGGCAGACAGCAGGAGAACACCAGAGGGGAAGGGGCTGGGCTAGACTGCCCGGAGATAAGGACCCATTCCTGGGATAAGGGTATTCAGCCATTCATGAGATTGACATCCTCAGGGCCTGATCACCTCTCTGAGGTCAGAAGATGGCAATGCATCTTCTCTTTTGAGCCTTAATCCCTCTTACTATTGGGGATTAAGTTTCCAACACAGGCTGTTTGGGAGAAACATTCAAACCATAGCAAGTTTAATGTGCATCTGTTACTCTGAAACATGATTTGTAAATATTATTTTGTGAAAGTCTCAGGGAAACTCTAAAGGGTACAATAATTTTAGAAGAGACAGAAGACCTGGAGAGGCTTACAGATTGAAGTTTTGATGGTCACTTTTGTCACAGGAGCTGAGAAAACGTGGGTTCTTGTGCACACTTCGGGGCCAAGAATAGAAGCATTGGAAAAAGATACCAAAATATTCAGGCGTTGAGTTTGTTGGACTCCAGGATTTTGCCTAATTCACCATTTCTTATTTCTTAATATACGTGTGAAAATTTGTGCATTTTTTTAAAATGCCATTTTGGATTCAGTAAGTCTGGATGGGGCCTGAATTTCTGCTTTTTTAACAAACTCCAGGGTGGTATTGCTTTTGCTGACTTGAAGAGCACACTTCCGAGTCTAAATTGCCTGTAAGCACTTGGCTGGCATCTGGCAAAGAGCTAGTGGTGATATGTTTTGAATGAATGAGTGAGTGATCTGACCAATCATCACCCTGCATTGACATTTCTGCAGTTGCAATAGAATTATGGGTTGGCAATGCATCTTCTCTTTTGAGCCTAAAATTGGCTTGGTTAACAAGTGACTGTCTTTTTTTAACTAGGTAGTTATGTTGTGATTCTAGGTAGTTGCACTGAGATTGCTTATCTTCTGCTTTCTTGTTAATGGAAAACACCAGCCACATAAGAGCAGGTACCACTTCACGAGGCCAGGGTATTTTGGAGAATTCACTTTTCAGCAAAAATACTTAAAATATTGCTAAAAAGCTCTGACACTTGGTGATTTAGGAAATTTCTCCCTAGCTTTTTCAATTCTTCTATTTTGCTTCATCTCTCTTTTAAACAAAAAATAACTATGGAACCCCTGGGACTTTGTGATTTGCATTTTTTTCTGTTTTCTACCTTTGTTGGTGGAACTCCTGAAGCTATGGTCACTCTTCAGAGGGCAGCAGCCAGGTGAGGCATGCTGGATCTTTCCCCCACCCAAATCCCAAAATATAGGAATTATTTTGGGAGCAATTCTGGCAATTTCCCCCACTGTTCTGCCAACGCACCCACTATTTCAGGACTAAGTTTGCAAATTCATCCTTCACATCAGCAAAACCCAGAGCTACTCATAGGCAAGCAGACTTTACGAGTATTTTATTACTTTCAAATCAGCGCTCCCAGCCTGCCCAGCAAACATGTTGCTGAACACTGCTTGGAACTAATGAGGTCACCCCAACCCTCAGCTGAGCAGTACCTGGGGCTCCACTTGGAGTCCCCTGGGAAAAACAGATGTGCTAGAGGAAGGAAATGAGGGCCCCATCAGCAGCAATGGCATCTGCTTTGCTGAGTTTTCAAAATTGATCAGCATCCTTTTGATTCTAAGTAGAAGGAAGCTGAGAAGACAGGAAAATGTCTGAATGGCTATTGAAGGGTATTTCCCCAAATCCAGATCTCAAGGTGGACTATTGGTGATTGATTTTGTGTGTGTGTGTGTGTGTATGTATGTATCAAAGTCTTACAGTAAAGTCCTTGTTCTGATTTAGTACTTTAAATCACAGCGGACAATGGTAATTCAGTTTAACACTGCAGATGCTTCCAACCAGCACAGCAAAAGAGCATTGAGTGTTTCTCCTATAATAATAATGCCAATAAATTATTTTTAAATAAACTAACACAAAAGATTGTAGAATCATATAATACTACTATAGTACTATAATATATTATCATGTTTTCCAGATGGAGATTCAGGATGGAAAGAAGTAAAAGATAAAATACAGCTGCTGAACTCACATCAGATTGTGTCACCAAATGTAAACCAGGTTTTTGTTGTATTAAGCTATGGAAATTTCAGGCTGTCTCTGTTGCTATCGTTTGCATCAGCTGAACTGACTAAACAGCTCCCCAGGAAAGCAGGCCGGAAGGCCCAAGGGCTGGGAAGGAGGAGGTCCTGCAGGTCTCACCAGCGTTTCACCCATCACATCGGAGGACTAGGGTTGCTGCGTGGACCACTCCAATTCACTTCGCAGTTGTCTTCAAAAGACTGTTTTTAGAACAAGAATTTTCCACAGTGGCCACAATTATCTCTTAGCCACTTCTCTCTCAACGCCATCATTTTAAACAGACAGACACTGGGTAGATGACAGTGTGTGATTAGTTTCTATCCCTAGCGTGACTTAATAATGTGCTATGGTAGCATGCAGCTGGTGCTGGATACATGCTTACGAATGGATGGATGGACGGATGAATGAATGAATGAAAGGGTGCACACTCAGTTTGAATATCTATCACATTTCCAGAAATGGCCATTTACCAATTTGCTTCCTTATGAGGCAAATAGCCAAGTATAACAGCCTGTCATCACAGTACAGTGGGAACAGAAGCAGCTTCAGTATCAGAACTTCTGAGCCAAGCCAGAGTGCCTCCACAGTACTTTCTCAAGACTTTCTGCAATGTTCCTACTAGTTTTTATTGGACAAAATAAAGGATTTTCTCAATTGACGCTAGTTACACTCTTGCTCAGGGACCCCCAATCTCACCTAAGAAAAGTGGGGAAAATCCTCCAGTTCCGAGGGCTTGCCACACATGACCAGCAGGTGGCACTATTGAGCCAATAGCATCCATTTCTTGGAATAAGGGGGGAAAAAATCCTCAATTCTTAAAGTCTAACGATGTATATTTAACAGCATAATCACAAAAAAGATACTTGCTGAAGAGCCTGAAATCTGAGTGTTACAATATCAACAGTTTGTGTGTATCTTCTCTATTTTTTTTCTAATAAATATGAGATACCATTAACACAATATTATTTAGTAATATTAATAGTTTATCATTAGTGTGAAACAATGGAAATGGAGATTTTGTCCTATCAACACAGAGAAGTTTGTCAGAGAATTATCTTGTTGCACAGAGATAAAGGAAAGTTTCAGATTTTCTGGAGGACACTTAAACATTGCCAGACAAAGAGCTGTTCCCCTGAAGTGTGCGGTAGAGGAGCTACTCCTCTGCCTTCAGGAAGCTGAGCAAACTCAAAGTTGAAGCTAACTCTCAAGGCAGGGCTGTGCTTTATACTTAACTTCTGGGGATTTCCAAAAGGGGATCTTGCCTCCATCCCTCAGGACTTTCCCCTGGATGCCCTTTTTTCTTCCTGCATGATTTCCATTTTCTGGACCCTGTTCCTCCTCCTGCTGGTACCCCTATCTCTACCCTGTCCTTTGGTTCCTACTGCTGTTTCTTCCTGCAAGCTAGTGAAGGTTCCAAATTCCTGTGCACAGAGGAGGGAATGGAGGGAAGCTTCATTTAAAAATAATTTGGAAAAATTATGGAATACACCACCACTTGGAACTCAACACTTATATTTAATAAATGCTATCATTTCAGCCTATTTCTTTCAATTCTTTTTTAAAGCATTAAAGACAGTGAAATTCTGTACCCACAATCCTATTTCCTCTTTCCCTTCCCAAAGTAACTGTTAACAATGTACCTGGCAGTTTGTGTTTTGATTCTTTGACTACGTATTTATATAATGACTATGCAGATAATTCTGAGCTATGTGCATACTTTCCCATTTGGAAAATATATATAAAGAGGCAGAAACAGAACTATATGGTCTTGCCTTCCTTTCCTTCAACCAGAAACCCATGCTTCTCTCTGCCTGGCTCCATCCATCTTCCAAGCTCTCATTTTTCAGGATGCTGACATAGAAAAGTGCAGCCTGTAAGTTCAAAGTGTGTACGGATGAAGCTCTGCTACAGGCGAGCCCCAGGACTCTGGAAAAATCACATCATTTTTCTGAGCTATGTCAAATTATCAGTGTTAAATGTTGAAATAATTGCATTTCCTTAAGGATCATTAATTCCATGTCATAGATTTTCATTGCAATTGAAAATCCCACATTTCTGAGTCTCCCCTTCTTGAGTGGAGACTAGGTGTAGTAAGGACAGTTACTTTCCAATGTGATTAATATTATAAGGAAGTGTTTGTAAACTGCTATAGTGGCTCAGGAAATTATTTTTTTTTTTAGTATTGAGGATTGAACCCAGGGCCTCACACCTGCTAAGAAAGCACTCCACCACTGAGCTACACCTCCAGCTTTCAGAGATGAAAATGTCCATTGTACTCTGGATGTCAGAGGGAGGTTTGTGGTTGTGTGTTTTACTTATTTCTCCCTTTAAAGTGACAATTTGCATGGCACTGCATAAATATGCTCATGAATACAGGATGAGGACTGACACTTGGGGTAGTTACTAAACATACCTTGTCTTACTTCCTACCTCATCTAATTCATTCACATCGGTAGGAATCCTTTTCTCCCTTTCTTTCTTTATCTCACATTTGTAACATCCTGAGTATTAAGAGGATACTTTTTTGTCCCAGTTCTCCAGATAAGGAAGCTGAGAATCAAGGAGGAGAGACAAGGCATCCAATGTCACAAGGCACATGCAGGCTACAAGCCAGGCCTCCCGTTCTCTCTCAGAACCCCCTGGGCCAGGGCATGGGAGGGTGTGGAGGGGCCCTGGAGGTGTGGACAGGACAAAACCTCCACTCCCTCTCCTCTGAATCAAAGCTGTGTGAGCATGATTCTTCCAAATAAAACTTGGCTTCATTTTCTTGACCTCTGCAGCCTCCCCCTCTTCCTTGAAGACCTGGCTACCTGGCTGCTAAAAGCCCATTCTCTCTTGAGTTTTTCCTTGTACCTCTCTTGCTGTATCCTCTAGGCTTCCTCTGGGCCCACACTTTGCATGTGGCTTTATCTAAGATCCACCTTTAATCTATTGCTATTTTTTCTTAACCTATTGTCCCATGGGCCGGGAGGCTATTCTCAGGTCCAGTCCCAATCTATCTGCTAAGCCCTCTGTACCATGCTCTCTGGCTCTCCTGTTGCCTCTTGCTTCAGAATTTTCTCCATTACAGATTCCTTTCCTGAACCTCAAGAGTCTCAATCTCATACCCTCCTACTGTTTTCCTTTATAACAATAGCTATGATGCTAAATTATATAATTTTATGTAGTTATTTAAGATTTTTCTTTGCTTCTAAACTCTAAGTTTTAGGAAGACAGGTTGTGTCATAAGATAGCATATCCATTATCTATCATGACAACTGTACATAGTAAGTGCTTCATTTAGTCAGTGATTCATCACTCTGACCAAAATCCCTGACAAGAACACCTTGGAAAAGGAAAAACTTATTTGGACTTTCAGTATCAGAGGTATCAGTCCATAGATGGTTGACTTGCTCTGGGTCCAAAATGAGGCTGTACATGTGGGAGAAGGATTCAGCAGAGGGGGAAACCTGCTCAACTTTGTCAGGGTCAGAAAGCAGAGGGCGGGAGGTGGGGGAGAGAGAGAGAGAGAATATAAAGGGGTTCCAGGAAGAACAGCCCTTTCAGGTCACATCTCCAGTGACCCACACCCTCCAGCCATGTTCTGCTTGCCTAGAATTACCTCCTAGTTAGTTCAGTAAAATTAGAATGCACCAATTAATTCATACCTCCAATGATTCAATCATTTCACTGCTGAATATTACTGTGTTAACAGGTGCTTTTGGGGGACACCTCATATCCAAACCATAACAAAGTTTTTTAAAAAAAATATTGACAGAAGCACAAAAATAAACTCCTAGATATTCATATTTGGTTCAAACCATCTTCCTTTTGTGGTCTCTGAGTCCACACATCTGACTCATGGCATTAATGTTGAAGGGACAGAGCCTGCCTGCATGTAACTCTCCTGTCCCTTTCCACACTCTAAATGGCTTTGGGGCCCCACTGTCTATGTGGACAACCACCTGCCTTGGTTTCTCCTCCATCGGAGACTTTTTCTCTTTCCCTCTTCTCCTCCATGCAAATCTTCACCCAATTTATGCTGACTTTCTCCCCTATATTTTGCAAATATATCTTCTTCACTTGATGAGGACCAACTTCAAATGTCCACCTTCTCCCCACTTTCTCACTTTAAACAGCTTTAATCTACCCTGGGAAGTCTGGCTCCCTGAAACTTCATACAACCCACAGCCAGCATCAGAATTTCTTTTGTTGTGTTTATTATGTGTCCATAGGAACTTGGAGATTCATGGAATTAAAAAATAAATTGATTGAAATAAAGTTTATTGAAAATAAACTTCCAAAGTTAGCTAAAATTTTGGTAGGGATTAATGGAAACATTGGTTTCATAGATAATTAAAAATGTTCTACTATGCCATGAATATGCATTTATTAACATGAAAATAATATTTAAAATACCACCTGAAATCTCAGCATACCATTAGCCAGTGTGTGTAGATGCTGAGTTGGTCCTTTGTGTGCACCGTTCAGGTTGGAAGGCCTTTGTTATCTTATCCAGTGGAATATCCTGACTTTCCAAACTGAGCCAAAGTAGTGACTCACTCTAAGGCAAGTGTGACTATCTTTATTTTTTGAGGAGAAACCTGGAGGTTAGGGAGGTTAGGTCATGAGCCCAGCTGGTGAGTCAAAGATGGAGTAAGCAGTCAGCTGTGAATGACAAATCCCACCCAGACCAGGGCGCTGAGGCTCTGTCCTCAGCCTCCTTCCCTTCAGTCCTGGTCACTTCTACCATTTGTTTCATACTCTTCAATGGCATCTACCGCTCCCAGGAGAAATCTCAGGATCTTAGCACACTGCACCAGAGCCCACAGGTGTGACACCTCCCTACCTGTTTTGTCCCAGGCTCTGTGTTCCAGGAAGTCTGACTGCCAGACAGAGAGAGGTCCCCTCTGGGTGCTTTGTGTTCTCAGTCATTCTAATCCTGCCCCTAAGCTCAGAAAGCTGCTCCTGCTGCCCTGCCTCTCCCTGTCCTTGCTTTCCTCTCCTGGGACGCATGGGCATCTTCCCCTCTCTCTGGGCACCACTCTTGAGCACTCCCATCCCCCACCCCTAGGACTGCTTGCTTGGCCCTCTGACAACAGAAGACCTTGTCTGCACATGCTTCTGCTATGGGCTTTCCTGGGGCATATTGCACTGTGAGGTGGCCAGTAGGCTGGAATTGGAGAGCAGGGAAAGGACAGGAAAGGGCAGCTGGAAACCCCAAGGATCTTTATCTGACAGATAAACATGGGAAGATGGGGGCTTGGTGGGTAAAACCTCCCCAGCTATAATTACACCTCCTTAAGAAAACCTCCTGTGAGCACCACACTGTTTGCTCTCTGGGACTCTGTCCATGCAGCTCCTAGGCTGTCCATCAAAAGTCAAAAGGTAGACCTGGGCAGGATTCTCAGGAAACTTCCCTGGAACCCCCAGTAAAACAGGAGGGCAGGAATACTGTCCTTCCCTGTGAGGACACTCACTCTCTGTCTTGAAAGTGTTGCCTCTTCCCCATTCCTATCCCTTCTAATAAACTTATGCCCGTTACTCTGAGCTACATGTCTGAAGCCTTTCTGTCATGATTGCAAGAATCAAAGTACAGAGGGGGCCTCTGTGCTGCCTTAGTTTCCTGGCAGGCCTCTGCCCTGTAATGGAACTACTTGCTGTGTTTCTGTCTACCTTCCAAGAGTAGAGAGAACCTGCAGAGAAGACCTATTATCACTCATTTCTAAGGAAACTTAGCCACAGGTTGGCTGTATCAAAATTAAATATGTGAACAGATTCTTTCTAATGAAAAAATATTTGAGAATAGGAAATCAGATCCATCTTCATGTGTTTTTGTTGAAATAAAGTATTTAAGAATCTATTGCCTTTGTGACATTATGCTGCTATTCTGAAACGATTTATAACTAGATTAATTTTTTGAAGAAATTTAGTTGAGATTCAGAGATAATATAAAACCCTCTCATCTTTCATATTCAAGTGATCTTCTACACAGAAAATAGGAGTTCTTTAGGCCTCTGCTGTGTGTTCCTTAAAGACCTTGATGGTTCAGCCTTCCAGGAAGCACACTGCTGTTTCTGCAGATGAAGACACTGATGGGGCATAGAACCTTCCTGAATTCTGGCTATTCAGCTCTTGGATTCTTGCCCTGTGCTCAATAATTCTTTAGTAATTAGCCCCTTGATAATATTCCCTCTCTCCAAAAGTGCTATTTTGCTGTAGGGAGACAAGGACAATTTCTTTTCTCCAAGAGGTAATCCTGAATGCCCACTGCAGAATCAGAAGAGTTGTAACACATTTCAGTGGGCCTTTGCTGTCAGGATTCAGGATCGGGTGCTCGGCTATCTTTGCCCATCTCTGGACACTGGTCCTTGTGTAGGTAGTAGCTAGCATTGAGCAATGAAATGCATGGTAAGGTCATAAGATGTTCTTCAAATTATTCCAGGGTCCTTCTTTATGATAAGGTCATATAGTGTTCTTTAAATTACTTTAGAATCCTTTAAACTACTTCCAAAGTAGACGAGAAAGAAAAGGATGGTAGTTAACTTGTAGAAAATAAACAGAAGCAAAGGAGCTAATGGAAAAACACATCAAGAGAAAAGAATTAATGGGACTAACCCTCGACAGGCTCCACTGAGGTTGGAGTGAAGCTAGGAATTATGGATGTGTCTCCGATTGTTTGGGAAGGAAGATTCCTTTAGTAGCGCAGGCGCACTAAGGTAACTTCTGACCACCTATTGACCCCCGTGCCCACATTAACATGGAATTGACTTGTAGATGAAGCCCCCTAAATAGGATCACCACCATGACAGTTCCAGAGAGGAGCAACTAAGGTCAAAAACTCCACTGCCGGGTGCGAAGGAGGAGTTGAAAACCTGAGGGAGGACCCCTAATTTTCAAGTTAATCATAAAACAATAATAAAATTGGGGACAGCCTTGTCTCCTTTGTCATCCTCTTCCTGGAAACTGCCTACTCTCTCTCAACTGAAAGTGATTTTTGCTTAAGCTTCACTTTTATTTTACTTTATTTTCACCTCACTTTCACTTCTAATAAAGTTCTCTTGCATGACTTTTGGTGTCTGACTTTAAATTTTCTTTCATTGAGCAGCACAAGAATCAAGGTTTGGAGCTTAGCTCCCTGCTTTCCTGTGACGCTGGGGACATGGATGGGTAACATGTTCCTAGTCCACAGCCTTCATTTGGAATTAGTGTATTTTCTGCATGATTGTAATTATTATTTCTTCCTTCTTTTTCTGGTAGATGTGCTTTTTATGAATGAATGCTACCCAGACGTGAGGATTTAGCAAAGACCAGCTTTGTTCTGGCTTTCACTCACCCCATTTGCACTGAGACCAGAGATGATATCAGTTCTTGAAAATCAGGTCAGGTCCTGTGCCCTGGTGTTGAAGATTGAATACCCAAGAAACACTGAGGCAAGAGCAAAAATATTTCAAAAGACAAGGAGACAGTAGAACTGGTAGACAGTGGGGAGTTTGGTGGTCCCCTCCAGAGGCCATCTGACCTTGAATGTGGGCCATTCAAGGGAACAGAAAGTGGTTAGTTTACCTGAGTAAACAGCATCCCTGGATTCAGCTGCCTTCTGCTGAAAATCCTTAAAGTGTGATTTGATCAAATCTAAAGGGCTAGGTATGGATGAAGATTGACTCATTATTTCAAAGGAGACAGTACACAGAGACAAGACAATAAACACATCACAGTTAGACTAGAGATCTCAAGGCTATAATGCCTTTGTGGCCACTTAATATTAGGATGGTTTTGTGGGCTCTTACCTGAAACCTGAACCAGACCAGATGGAGTCCACCGGTGTCCCGGGTAGAGTCCTGACTCGGGACAACGTGCTGCATCCAGCTTGGCCCTATACCTGTATTGTGGTATACCAATACAGATTTGACCTATTCCTCAAGGGGAATTAATTCCCCTCAGTAGAGAGGATCAATTCCCCGTTCCACACTCCTGGGAAGGAGAGCGGGTGGAGCAGCTGGGAAGAGGGCACCAAATGTTGCATCCAACCCGCACCTCTCCCCAAGGAGTGCAGCCCAGACAACTCTACAGAAGCAGCAAAGTTTATTGAGGAAATAGGCACACAGGCCAATCAATTGGGATCAGCTCTCCTTTCCTTCATAGAGTGACCCCGAAGTGAGGGTTTCAGAGGTTATTATAGGGTGGGCTAGGTACACGACTCAGGAAAACAGGATTTGGCAGATATTCAATCTATGGTTATTTACAGTTCAACCATGATGGCGCCTCCTATGTCCCCTTTCAGTTCCTGGAACTTTAGGTAACTGGCCAGAGGGTCTGGCAAGCATAGCAAAGCATTAATCACAGAAGCACAAAGAGCAGATACATGCAGGCCTGAGCCAGAATGACTCCATTTTGAGTTTGGATTTTATAGCCATAAGGAACAGCAGCCATTGACTTGCTTAGTCATGCCTGCTTGCAATTGATGGGGGCTATAAAAGGAACCTAACCATAGGCCTGCCTAGCAATGACTGGTTACAATTGATAGGGAGCACAGCTCCAAGCACATGCACAAAGAAAGGCCCAGTTGCAATTATACTATCTCACTGGACATAACCAATAGACATTGACTTTACTGGGTGTAACAATCACCAGCTCACACCACCAACTTGGAATTGCTTTTAAACTGCTTGTCCTGCCACATTAAGAGCTTTGCTCCAAGGACATCAGTGAGATTATCCACCATGCTGTCTGTCCCTGGATCACCTCCACCATTCCCTGACATCCAGGTATTGGCCGAAGAGAACCACCAGACAAGGACAATATCTGCTTTTTGGCTAAGAGAAGTCGCTTGGCATCAGAGGTATTTTGGAGCCCCCGGTTGCCCTAGGATTATATGAATTAATTGTAATGTTTTGTTGCCCTAGGATAGTGTGACTTACCTATAGTGTTTAATTAGTGCACATTGAATGCTAGTTGAGCACACCCAATACTTTTTGCATTAATTAATTATATTTGATGTTTGTTGTGATTGAACATACACTTGCATTTAAAAACAATCTGCCTCTGAGTAATTATTAATTGCACCACTCGCAACAGAGGCTTATTCACACACACCCTACATCTTTCTTAGTTGCCTCTTTCTGTCTCTTTCTTTCTTTCTGGAGGACAATAATGGGCACACACTGGCTAGTTAAATACAGTTAGGGCAAGCTGCTATTCTACAAGACATGGGTAAGAGGTTTCTGGACTAGACAGTACCAAATCTACTCTCCTGCAGGTCAAGCATGTTGAGTTCTGGTGAAGCCACTTTCCAATATCCTATCCAGGCTCAGAGAGCATTTTGGTGTGAGTACACAGTATCTTTCATCCCGGTCTGCCTTTGGATGCATGGAGGTATATAAAGGGTTGGAACAACTGCAGTGTTCTGGCCTGAGCCACTCCCAGGCAAACCCCAAAGGTTTCTTCTCTTAACTTATCTCCAGATTACCCCCATGGGGTATCCTGCAGTGTTGGTTGATAAGCAGCATTAAGCGAAAGGGCCAATAACATATGCCTCTGGATGGGCTGTGCTGTACTCCCTCCTGCTCACTCCTCTTGAGCATCTTTCCTCCCCTTGAAGATCAGACTTTAGCTGTTCAGACTCTAGGGTTGAAAGAGACACATGGTATGTTTAGTAAGGAAATGCTTGGGTTCCCTTTGTTCACATAGTAAGCCTTTGCAAGCTTGTGGGATTCTCTTCATTGTTGTTCCTGTGCTCAGGTGTGCTCTGCAAGTTTCTTTACACCTCTTCTATAAATTCCTCCAGGAAAAGGGTATTAAGACTGTATTGAAGACTAGATGTCCTTCTTAAACTCTGGAGATAACTTACCTATAGAGCAAAAAAAAAAAAATGCACCCCATCATAGTATTTTTCATGGGTCATCACATTTGGAAGTTTATAGTGGCAGGAGAAGGTCAGTCATGTCCATAAGTGTGAATTCTCCTGGGTCTCTGGCACAGGGAGAAACAGAGACTCTAGCATCTACCAATGAAGCCAGCATTAGGATTGGCAGAACCATGTGGTGAGAGACAATGTGTTGGGTTGTCAGAAGCTTATAGGAAGGCCACTGCAACAAACCTTATGGGGAGATACCCTCTAGCCAAAGAGACAGTTTCTTGCTGCACGCACTTATGGGTCCTGTTCTTTTTTGTTCAATTCATGTGTTGTTCAGGGAAGTTTTATTCTCAACGATTATGCCAGTTTCACTACCAGCCTGTATAGTGGGATAAGTGGGACCCATAGGGGAATTTTTTGCATCCTACCTGGCCTGATTACCAACTGGAGAATAAAATTCATCTTTAAAGAAAAGTTAAATTATAGAACCACATAAGACCAATTCTATGAAAAGAAAAGTAATTAAAATGCTCTAGTCATGAGGCTTTACTCAAAATAGCAGCCTTTCTTGTCTGCTGCCAGATCTCTGTCTCACCAAGGCTTGCATTGAAATGTAAGTTGTGGAGGCCTGAAAAACTTGAAGGGCTTGCTGTTTTGGGGCCAGAGGGAAAAAAAAGTGTGTCACTTTTAAATCCAAGCCACTCATGAGACCTAAATAGTTGGCTGGTTTCCTTCGTGCAGTTTAATGATCTCATATATACAATTCTTTGTTACCTTAAGAATCTTTACCTAAGGATATTAGGGCTGTCTTTTATCCCTTCAACATCTGAACTGACTCTAATCTAAGCCAAAAGTAAACTCTAATCTTATAAAAAATGTTCTGCATGCTCCTTTACTAGAGTAATTATGGCTTTGTTATTTTTTTCCCTAGAACTCTTATTTTGTTTTGTTTTTATTTCTGTACTTTTGAGCTCATGGTTTTATGGTGAATTCACATTTGATCTTGCAAACTTAAATTAATATATTTTCCAGATCAGTCTTATTTTATGTATAGAGGTTTTTACACTCTTATTTTTGCTCAAAGGCCAATTTTCAAGGGTAAGCATTCAAATATATTGGGAAAATTTTCTGTTACAAAATTATAAAAAGGACATAAACATGGTGATGTTCAAAATAAACCTGATAGCCTTTGAGGACAAAGTGACCACCTGAATTTTAGTGGCCACCATGACTATTAAACTTTACACCTAGCATTTCAACTATACAGGTATGCCCTATGTTCAAATCATAATGTGAAAGTCTGATAAGCTCTATGTTAATTTCAAACAGTTTAACTCTAATAGAGGCTTTAATACGCATCTGTCACATTGCCTCCTACCCGTGGAGATCTACCTACAAAAAGTTACAAGGTCTTTGTTTCTTGTTTGTTTTGTGTATATATGCATACTTGCATATTGTATTTTTGTTTCTACATGTGCATATATCATATACATGATCTTGAAACTGGCATATAGATAAATGAGTACTCATAAATTAAAATTTAAATGAGAAATGAATCCAAATACCTTCAGTTCATGGGACTTAAAATAAAAGGTTCAATTAGATAAACAGATGAGAGTAAAGATGTCTTTAAAATTGCTAACTCACACCTTTTTCTAGGTTGTCAGACAATTAATAGAGTGTTGGTTTCTATAAAATGTCTAACAGAAAATATTCATTGTTTCTAGAATTTTTTTTCAGCAAGGAAGAGATGATCAGTGCTGTTCACTTCCCTTGTCTAATATCTAATTTTTAGAGTTAGAATTAAATAAATTAGATTTACTATAAATGGAAAGAATCATAAATGTGTTTGTTAGAGACATCTAATTAGTTCACAAAATTAAAGTGCTAAAATATTAACTGCTAAATATAAAATCAAATACACTTAACTACTTAAATTCCAAAAGGCAATATACTTAAACATTAAATGTATGTTTTCATAGATTGGTACATGGAAAAAGGTTTAAGTTTACTTTGTGTCTGTCTCTTAATTAAAATGAAGTTACTAAGAGTTGAGATCCTATCAGGTGTAATTTATATGCAAGTAGTAAAAAAGGTTTCAGTTGGTTATTAATTAAAGTACAATTAAAAACATGAAAGTCTTTCATCTTATTTAAGTGGAGTAATTTGTCTACATTTAGAAATTTTATAGGATGTTTTTCAGAATGTAAATTTAAAGAAGGGTCAATAGCTAGGAAAGAGATATAAGAAGGTTCTAGATGTGGATATATATTTTAGTATGGAAAATAGAAGGAAAAGAAATGTTTCTGGATGAAAAAATCTTTATATGATAAAGTAAAAATTTGTAGAATGTCTAAATAAGTTGCAAAGTTGTGGAGGACAAATTTCAAAAAGTTTGTGTGTAACTAAATTGATCAAATTTAAGTAACACAATCAGTTAGAATTATTTAAGATTTTCCCCTAAGGATAAATATTAAAGTACTAATATAAACCAAAGTTTAGTATTGTATGGGTTGAAGTACAAAATATTTCTTAAAACATTAATCTGCTCTTATCTAATGAGATAATCTATTGTGTCTGTTAAGGTTTATTTAGAAAAACTAGTTGTTTTAGTCATCTTTTTCACTGCTTGGACTAAATGACTTGACCAGCACAATTATAGAGGAGAAAGAGTTTATTTGAAGGCTTATGGTTTCAGAGGACTTATTTCACAGAAGACTGGCTCAATTCCTCAGAGCTTGAGGTGAAGCTGAACATCATGGCATGAGAGGATGGCAGAGAGAAGCAGCTCAAATCATGGTGATCAGAAAGTAGAAAGAAACTCGACTTTCCAGATACAAATATATACCCAAAGCCATGCTCCAATTCCCATTTCCTCCAGCGACACTCTACCACTTCAGTTACTATTCAGTTAATTCTTATCAGAGTATTAATTCACTGATTGGGTTAAGATTCTTGCAACCTAATCATTTCTTCCGTGAACCTTCTTGCATTGTCTCACATGTGAGCTTTTCAGGGATACCTCATATCCAAACCATAACACCAGTCTTAAAGTAATTAAGGTTTTTACAACTATGGTTAAACAACAACTGTTATTTTAAAGTATAACACTACATTACAGAGTCTAAATATGTCCTTAAAAGCTAAACTTGGTTGATATAAATATGTCAATGTAACTGTGGTATTATTACTGGCATCTTGGTATAATAAATGTATTCATATCATCCATGCATACAAGTCTTTAAAGTATTAGGTTTAGAAGAACATTTTACCAAGTTAATGTTCTTTAAACTATGGTTTAAATTAAAGGTTTTGGATTTTAAAAAATTTGTTTCTTGGTTCATAGTTATTATAAAAATTTAATGTGTTTATTCTTATTAATTTTATTTTGTACCTTCCTTGTAAACATTAACTGTTTTCTGTTAGTGCCTTACAGAAGTGTAACTTTTAATATAACAACCTGAGTTAATTTGAGAAAATATACCATCACCTACAGGACAGACAGGATATAAGGCTAACTTCCAGTACTAATATAGACCCCAATTAAATGGAAGGGGTAAATGACTGTAAAGTTATAGACATTAAAGTGAAAACCCAGTACTCTTACTTTAAGACTGGTAAAACTGGCTGGGCATGGTGGCACATGCCTATAATCCCAGCATTTAGGGAGGCTGAGACAGGAGAATCGCAAGTTCAAAGCCAGCCTCAGCAAAGGTGAGGCGCTATGCAACTCAGTGAGACCCTGTCTCTACATAAAACAGAAAAAAAAAAATAGGGCTGGGGATGTGGCTCAGTGGTTGAGTGCCCCTGAGTTCAATCGCCAGTACCAAAAAAAAAAAAAAAAAAAAAAAAGACTGGTAAAACTGGCTTTCTGGATGTTTAAGATCAAAACTCGGAGACTAAAATTGAGGAAGTAAAAGGGTCAAGAAAGAAAATAGTCAATTTTTGGCTCCTGCCCTCTGAGTCAGCTTGAATACAGGCAATAAGGGGACTTCTCCAAGGGCTTTGCAACTCTGGGCCACATGACCTCCTGTTCAGGGGCATCACTGAGACCTTGGAGAACAGAAAACTGACCAGTGCACATGCTATAAAAGTGGAGAATCATTGCAGAAAGAAACATCCCCAATGATTCCAAGGAAAGTCACGTGTTCAAAAAGACCTTGACTCATCCTTGCATATGGCACTAAAGGAACTAAGAGGCTGCTCTCAAATTCCCAAGAGTGACCCCTCAGGGAAATCAGCTGACTCTTAAAAATGGGTAGAAACAAGTGAATTTGGCCAGCTTTGTCTTAACCACCTAGCAAAAACAGTTAAAACCAAAGCACAACCGTTCTTGGCATTCAAAAGAAAGGAGTATTATTATTTTAATGTAACTTAAGATGTACACTGTATTAGCCCCATACAAGTAGCCTGAAGGCTACAAAAGAGGAATTCTTAAGAGTACCTGATAACCATCAAAAGAGACTATCAAAGTCAGAATTTTTAGTCAATAGCCAATTTAAAGCATACAAATCTTAACCTCCTACATAGGCAGACTTGATATGTCTGTGGATATGATTTTCTAGCCCTAAGTAACAGAAATAAACACAGAGGTTATGCCAATACAAAGGAATTTTGTAAAATTTAGATGATATTAAATAGCTTAACTGCATCTTCTGGGGGCATCTATGACATAAAAACTAAGAGTTATGTTCACATTCCCAATAACTCTGGCAGTGTTAAAGATTTACATTCCCAAATAAAGGCTTTGTCCTCACCAGCCTTGTTGTGGGAACAACTTCTTAGCTCTTGCACCTTCTGGTGAGAGATTACTGATTTCTAGCAAAATCATGAGATTCATTGACATGTTCCAGTTGCTGCACCATTATTTTGTATGAATCATTCCAGTAATCATGTCTTTTTGTCTTATATAAGCACCCATCTCCGAGATGATTTTACAAACCTGTTCTTTTTGAACCAGACTTTTAGCCACAGACCCCTTGACTGACTCAAAACATTCCTAAGAGGGAAACTCAGACTGCTTGCCTCACATCACCCCATCTCAACTTGAAACAGACAGAGCAGTCATCTCCCATTTTTCTCTAACAGCAGTTAGAGTTGCATTCTCAGAGGGGAAATTGAAGTTGAGGGAGTGGAGGCAAAAGGACAGTCAATGTAAGTGATAAATAATTAGGGTCTGATTGAGGAGATGGGCTGGTTCAGAAGGAAGTAATCAAATGTTAATACCTTCAAGACACTTCCTCCTCCTCCACCTATTGCCAAGGTAATCTGTTTCCAAGGATTTTTTCTCCCTGCAGGGAGTTGTAGGAGTAGTTAATTAATACCTCTTGAGTCACTCCCTTCCCACCTGGATGGGGGAGAAGAGGCCATGAGAACAGAGGAAATCTAAAATGTACAAAAGGGGCAAGACACCCTCACTTTTTGGACACCCAGCTCTGGACCCCCTTCTCTGTGGAGAAGTCTATCTCTGTTCTATAATTTAAATAAATCCTGCCTTCTATGCTTGTTTTTGCATTTCTCAGGTGTTCAGTCTTCAACATTTTGGGAAACAGGACTCGGCCCTGATTGAGTCTCATCATTGACATCACTACATACTCCCTTCCTTCATCTTCCAAATGAAACCCAGGCTCAGCAGCTCAGGCATGTCTTTTCATAAAAAATATCCCAAGGTCTTCCTCCTGCTCCTTTGCTGCAATTTCTTCTTCTGTGATCACATGGTGTATTTGCAGATATTTCTTTATTTCATCACATTGTGATCCTTGATCAACCTCTTTTGCTCTCCTACAGGCTGGTGGCTCTGTGAAGGTGGCACTTTTAACTATGCCATCCTACTTTTCCTGACTCTTAGTACTCTAGTAGTTATAGGCTTACTTCTTAAAAACATGTGGGGTTATGGAAACCTAATTTTGAAGTCTTAAAAAGCGACCTCTTAGTTCACAAATTCAAATACAACCATTATACAACAGTCAACTGAAGCCAAGCATTGGTGATGTGTTTTGAGCAAACTTCCACTCTGCTCTGAGATGCTAGACCTGTGAATATCAGACAGTTTAACACTTATATGTGGAAAGATACTTACTAGAAGTTTATAGATAGAAGAGTTTCTTTGGCTGCTTTTAATCTCATATTTACACAGACTGGCAAGGGCTTGGAGCTTCCCATCCTATAGTTCCAACCCCTACAACTCTTGTCTTTGTGCTCTTGGCTTCCTTGCTCCAGGGCCCAGGTTGATGCAGTCCAATGACCTGGATGGTGTCTTGGTTCTATGTCCTCTTCAGGGAATGGTTACTACTCCCTGTGGTTCAGTGACACTGCATAAAAATTCAAGTTATCTGTTTCTACAGTCCTCCAGTACCAACCAACCTAAAATGATGTAGAGAAGCTGCAGCAGAACTTGCATGTTGTCAGAGGTAAAGAAGGCACATGTCAGCTAACATAGCTCAAATTCAGTCTTGAAGGAAGGAGGAGCTGTACTGACCACTGTCCTTCTGGAAGGAATCTTCACATCCACAACCCTCTGGGCTATACATGAAGGGCCTGGGAATAACCTCACAGCATTTTCAGCCTATTGGTTGCTCATGGTGATTGCAGAGTTATTTTGAATCTTGGACAGAATATTTTTTCCCTTTTTATTATTTTTTTCTAGTTTCATGGTTTCTATGGCAAAATAATTTCCTTATAAACTTTACTGACTTATAATTTGTTTTTCCTCAGTCAGTCTCAAGTGCTCCCCAAAGTTCTTTCATCAGACATGATTCTCCAGTTTGATTTATTGGCTGTGAAGTTTCTTTCTTTTTCCAGTAAAGGGTAGCTGATACCTTGAGGCATTCCAAAACAATATTTGGGGAGGTAGCACCCCAATTCTCATCTTTGGCCAAGAATGAATCAATCGAAATGTTGCACTAGGTCTTCACACAAAGCCTATAAAACCAGCATCTTTCACATTCCATCTTACCATAGACAGAGATTATTTCTCTTTTCATCCTCATAACCCTTGGTGTGTGGCTCAGCTCTCGCTCCACAGAAGGTAGTTTGCAAATGATTGAATTTCCGCTTGTTAGATTCCACAATGGGTAAGTATTTAAGCTCTGGTTTCTATCAAATTTACATTGAAGAGTGAACTCAGCAGTTCTAGTGAGTTCAAACCCTGAACATTCCAAAGAAACTACTGGCTCATGACCAGTTTGTGGAATTTAACCTCTAAGCCCTTGAAAAATCCTGCCTGACAAAAATGTCTTTGCATGCTTGAGGGCTTGGCTATTCTAGATAGTTTAGGATACCAATGTTGTTTATGGTGGGTTTCTGGGCACAAGCTCTACCAGTTTGACATCTGGAGAATATGGAGACAAATAACTAAGGCTGGCCAACTAGGAGTCCCTGCCTCTGTGGCAGATTCCCAATGAATACCCTGGACACTGAAGTTCAAGTGAGCTTCCCTGGTGGGCAATACTCTATATATGCTGGCACACACCATGGAAGAGAGGATTAAGCACCATCTGTGTTACCTGCTGAGAGAAGACAAATGGAAGATTGTGCCTGGACTCTCCTGAACTCCACCCTATTGCTACTTTTGATCTGAATTTCCCTGTTCTTGGTGTGATAAGCTGCAACTCTAATACTGTTTCTGAACTGTGTGTGTCCTATTAAATCAATGACATAAAAGAGTCTTGTTATTGAATTTAACTTCCAAAACAAATCAGCTGTCTGATAACAGATAGATAATCCAAACTCTACAGGCTTTAGTTTCATCATTTGATATTTAGGGCTAATATTAATAGTATTTACCTTTCTGGGGTCCTGTGAGGATTCAAAATCACATGTAACAGGCATTTGATTAATTATTAGTGATCTATAAGTATTAAATATTTCATTATTATTGCTATACCACAAGCACTTTCATGTATTACATATTTTCATTTTTTAAAAAATATTTATTTATTAGGGAGGCTGAGACAGTAGAATCAAGAGTTCAAAACCAGCCTCAGCAATGGTGAGGTGATAAGCAACTCAGTGAGACCCTGTCTCTACATAAAAAAACACAAAATAGGGCTGGGGATGTGGCTCAGTGGTCGAGTACCCCTGAGTTCAATCCCCAGTACCAAAAAAATATATTTATTTATGAGAGTATATACTATCCAAACTGTCTATGCCGAACTGTCTTTCTGTTTCTCAGCTTCCCTTATCAGTGGGAAGGTATGGGAAGCTGTGAATGGAACTCTAACTAGAAAAAGATATATTTGCTATATTACATGCTTGTATAATTATATCAAAATGGATTCTACTGTCGTGTATAACCAAAAAGAACCGAGAAATCAAAAAATATTTTAAAATAACTGCATGCTATTCCATTAAGGGCTATCTTCAGCTATATCTTCATCATGGATATCTCAGTTTTTTTTTTTAAATTATTTTCATCATTATTAACAACATGGTGCTGGATATGCTCATGGGGATTTACATATGTAGAATAATTTAATTTCCTTAAGATGCATTCCACAGATATAATTTCTGGGTCAAAAAGATTTAACATTTTACATTTTTTTAATGTGTGTTGACAGATTGCTTTCCAGAATATCAGTACAAGTTGACATTTTTAAAAGCAAACTACGATTTTGCCTATATTCTTAGACCAATAAGGACAAATTAAAGAAATGATTTTTTTCTCAATCAAGTATATCAGAGAAACGCAACATCCTAATGTGACTACAAATTACCTGAAAACAAACAAACAAAAAATAATTATTTTGTCCTTCTGGTTCTGAAAACTGAAGGTCTCTATTTACAAATATGACCATTAAGTAGTTCTCCATGCAAGTACCTATGGATAAAGAAAGAATTCACCTAATAAATGCATCCAAATAGATGAAAAAATAACCTCTATTGGCAAATCTGCATCTATTAGACTGGATTAACAGGAAAGGAAAACATTTTTACTTTCAGTTCCACAGAAGGAATTAATTCATTAGGCAGCATTATGTTAATCATCTTCATTTGTAATGTGATAGTCTTTTCACTGATGTTTGCACAAATGAATGTTTTTCTACAGGTGAATTTTAACTTTGGCTTCTCCACGGGTACTGCTGTTGTGACTGCATTCTCATCTTCTCTACATGCCTCTATAATTAAATGGAGGTGATAGGCCAAATAAAAGCCATAGCTGCATACTCAACTTTCATCTTTTTATCTTTCCATTGGAACTTTCTTAATGGGTCTGCTCAGGCTGATGGCTCCCAAGTAGGAAGGCAGCATAGACATCTTATGAACTCAGCTATCAGAAGAAACTGGAATATTCCAAGGTCACAAAATGACACCCAGGCTGTCTACAAATGCTCTTAAAGAACGAAGCTTTGTGGACTCACTTTGCCTTCCCCTGACCACTCAGCAGCAGAAGGCTTGCAACCAGCATCCTGAGGGCCTCTCCTAGATGGAGCCTTTTAGGAGAGAAGCTGTGATTACCAGATGAACCAATGCAGAAACTACAGGGCTCCTCTATTTATCTCACCAAATTCCTCACTGCTTTCCCTTTGAACTAGAATCTCCCTTGGGCTTGTGCTAAAAGCTGCCCCAATGTCCTTGTCCAGATTATCCACTGCCTGCATTGTCCCTGTCTCTCTGTGCTGTCAAGCCCTAAACACCCTTCCAGACTGCTGGAATGTGTGATGTCCTCTCTTTCATCCTTCTGGAAATTTCCATGTGATTAGCACACTTGAGTGCGTTATAGGGATTTCTATACATGTCCACTCTCTCCTATGCACTATCAAACTATCAGAGAGATACATTATGTCTGATTCACCTCCATATTCCCAAACGGACCAGGACCTAGCAGTGGTTAAAGACCATGTTGAATGAATAAATGAGCATGATTAGATACTTGGATGGATGAAGGTCATTGTGTGAATGTATGCCGTATTAGGAAAATAGAATCCTGGCTTTGGGGACATTCATTACCTCTATAATTAAAAACAAAAAATTGTTCAATATCTACTCTGTCCCATGCACAGTTAAAATGCTGGCTTTGGTTCTAATTAGTTTTTTGGGGGGAGGGGGAGAGGGGGGCACATTATTTCTCTGAGTCTCAGTTTCTTTCTTTACAGAGTAGAATTAATAATTTCTAACTTTACAGGAGTTTCATGAGCAATAAATGAGAAAAATTATAAAAACCTTTCTTAGTGTAAGATTTGCATAATAATTCATATTTCCCTTTTTCCTTGTCCTTATATATGACAAAAATACAATTATCAATCAAAAAAGCACAATCTTTTGCCTAGTCAGAACTAAGGAGTCTCTGTGCTTTAGAAACGAAAGTAAGAGAATTGTTTTCTAAAAAACAGTCTCATCCTGACTTGTAAGATATCCAGGGCTGTTTCCAGTGCTACAATATGTGATGATGTGTCCTCACATTTTCATGATGTTTCATGTCCCAGCAACCCTGCAAGTTGGAAGGGCTTAATTCTGTTTCTTCTGACATGGAAACTGAGGCTCAGGGTCAAGTGGCTTTGTGTGGCTATCTGGGCAGGAAGTACCAGGACTGGAGAGCAAACCCCTGCCCCTGACACCCAGAAAAACATTTTCCAGGCTCTAAAACTGCCACCACTAAGAAGTACTGCTGCCCAAATACACATTTCAGTGAGACCTCTCTCCTCTGTTGCTTTCTACCAGCTATTTTCCCAGTGGGCTCAGTTTCCAGCAGGCCTCTCCTTTTCCAGCTCCTGGCCTCCCATCCTGGACTCCTGCAAGCAAGGCCTTGTAAATATGTCATCAAGGCAGTACACCATAAATCCATCAGCCCTGCCCAGCTTGTTAGGATGCTGCTGGGAGCCTGGGAGCACAGCCCAGGTAAGTCTAATGGGAAAACAAGCGAGCCAGAACCTGTCCACCAGTTCACCTTGGAGTGATGTGTGCACTTCCCGCAGCTGGCTATGCAGCTTTGGTGAATGTGGCGCATTTTTTTTTACCTCTCATTAGACTGGACAGGAAGTCATTCTGTTCTACAATTTCCATGCTAGAAGGATTTTGTGATGAGCCCTAGACAGTGTGTCTTGATCATGCCTCTGAGAAAGAGTCCAGGAGACCAGAAATAACTGAGAAAAGGAAGGGAACTCAAAATCCCTCTACCCTTTTCTGAATCAGGGGAACATAGAACCTGAGAATATGTTTTTTAAGGAAGTAATAGACTGAAAGAAGTCTGCCTTCAGCACCTGGGAAACTGGCTTTTAGTTCTTCTTTTGATAAAATGTTACCAGACTTAAATTACAAATTTGTCCAACCATATGAATCATTTTGGACAATCATATATATTCTTGAACTTGATATCAGATTATTGAGTTGAGGGATAAGCCTGGGACTATATATTTTTAACAAGTGTTTCATGTGCAATCAGATATATTTGGAAAATATGGGTTTCCATGATCTGCCAAGCCCCTGGCATCTCAGAGCTAATAATATATGGAAGAGTGTGGTCATAAATGATACATATCTCACCTCCTTCAGATTACCTGGAGAGTTTGCTAAAAAAATACGCAAATTCTCAAGCTATACTGAAGACATGCTGAATCGATGTCCTTGGGAGAACCACTCATGCACATTTTTAACAGGCTTTCCAAGTGATTTTTATCCACATCAAGATTTGGGAGCCACTAATAGATTTTCTTTCTACAGCTTGCTGTATTTGGATATATTATCAATTTCATAGGCAGTTGTAAGGATTGTGGGAGATAAAAATTATTTAGCATAGTTTCTGCCATGACTGAGTCCCTGAAAACTTTAGCTGCAGATATAATAAAGAGCTGAGTGCTTTTTCTTGGGCAGAAATTGTATCTTCCACTTCTGATTTCCACAACATACCAAGAGGCAGCACAGTGGCTGGTCAATATGTTCTTATTGATCAAAACTACTTCAAAAGTTGATGGAGTATATTCTGTTTTTTCATGTCTATTTTTGTACTGGAAGGATCTTAGTAGAATGATCTTAGTAGAATGAAAACTGGGCCTTCACCAGAGCTATTCTTGTCCCCATAAAATGTTACATTTGGAATTGCTAAAACAGTGTCTTCTAAGATGGGCAGGGTTATTATTAGCCTCGCTGCATGTATGGTAAAGCAGATGTAGAGAGGAAGGTGACCTTGTACGATACACTCCATTGGTTGGTGAAGCAAGCCAGCCTAGAACTCAGCTGCTTTGTCTTCTGTCTAGTCTGTCCCACTGTCCCATGCTGCTTGTCACATCTGCAGTTACAAGGCTGTCACCATTACCAACATTTTTTCCCAACCTTCATCTCTCCTTCCCTTTTCTTTGTTCTCTGCATTCACCTTGCAAGTATCCCATCTTTTCACATTGGCCCTGTCTTCAGCCCATATGGGATAAATAAATCACATGGAGGTGCCAGGCACACAGAAAGTTGGTTCCTTAAATTGTAACTGCTTTCATCAAGACCGATGTGCATGGGAGAAACTTTGATGGTGGCAATTCAGACACACTGGTGCCTAAAAAGTTGACAGAGGGTAAGTTGGAAATTCTTCCCCTTGAAGAATAATTCTGAAGATAACTTTTTCCTCCATGTCTGTGGCTGCCACTGATGCCAGGGTTATCAAGCCGTCTTAGCCACAGATATTCCCAGTCTCTTGTCCTTTAATGTTATTTAGAGAAAAGCACAGGTCTCATGGATCACTGACTATCTTGGGAGTCATTTTAGACAAATGGTCCTTTCTAAAGGCAGATGTGAGGATGATGTCCGAGCAGGCCTTGAACGTCACAGAGTAGAAGCTGCTGTGGAGACCCCATCCCCTTAGGAGAATCCTGAGATCAGGGCTGACGTTCCTGCCTTCCACCTCTAGTCCAAGAGCTCCCCACGGTAACAGCATGGGTAAAACTCAGTCCAGTGTTTTGTGAGATGTTTTCACATGTCTACCTCTGGGAGAATATTTCTATTTGGAATTTTGCAGTAGTATTTAATTTATCCTTCATAACTTCATCATAGCATTGACATTCAAGTACACTTTGCATTCAGATTAATTAAAATGTGTTCATTTCTTCATTACTTTGTGTGAAGTATGCAATTAGTTTCTCACCAAGAATAATAATGGTTAGCTCTTGGAGTACTCTCAGCTCTTCCGCTCTGATTTTTATTTCAGTTTTTTGGAAGTTATCAATCTGTTGTACAGAATGATGCATAAAGAGAAGCTAGGTATTAAACACAAGAATTCAAATTCTTTTAACATATGGGGCTATGGAGGAGGCTGCAGGTGGTGAGATTCAATCTGCAGGTGGCTGCTTGATTTAACCTCCTCCATCTCCATCTTTTTACATTTATATGTACCCCTGCCATGCTATCTGAGGCAATCCATGCCACTTTATATCCCACACTCACCCCTTTGACCCCTCACTCCACATGCATGCTCAGGCTCTAGCTAGCAGAGAAGTTATGCTTCTTTGTTAAAAACCCAAAGTTGACAAAAGCCACATGAACCTTGATTGCTGCTCTCAAGAAATAGGAAATTTGAATGTTCTGAGGGATGCCTGAATGTTTGGGAAAGATTGCTAAAAATTCAAATAGGCCAGGTTTTGAGGGGTCCTTGGGGTTTTCCCAAGAAGCCTCCTGGTCTGGAGCAGCCACTGTTTCAAAGAGGAGGTATTCTAGGAGCAATGACTGATCCTGGAGACTGTCAGTGTCAGAGAGGAGATTGTTTTGCACATAGTAAGGACAGCTGGGCTTTCTGGCTTGGCACATGCTGGCCATTGGAACATGCTGGTTCTAGCTAGAACTTCAAACTTTGTGCAAATCCTTTAAACATTTCCAACAGCAGTCTTAAAATACATACTGAATGTCATCATCCAGTTGGGCTGCCATAATGTCATAAGCTGGGTGTCTTAAACACCAGATTTATTTCTCACACTTCTGGACCCAAGAAGTCCCATATCAGAGTGTGAATGGATTTGGTAGCTGCTGAAGGTCCTCTTCCCGGCTTCCAGATGGCTGGCTGGCTGTCTTCTCAGGACCTGGTCTTTCCTGAGTGTGTGCACATGGGGAGAGAATGATGCTCTACTCTTAATCTTGTAAGGACACCAATCTCACCATGAAAGTCCCACCTCACAGTCCATTCTAAACTTAATGATCCCACTATTAAATGCCATTGCCTCGAGGGTGAGAGCTTTGACATACACATTTCATGTGGTAAAAATCTTTGATTCATAACATTGAATGAGGAACAGAAAGTGTTACTGTACTCATCATGTGGGGAAAATATAACTTTATTTATAAATTTTAAAAATATACAAGAAACAAAACTTAATCTCTACCTTGTGTTTTCAATAAATAAGGACAAGAAAATGTGAACTCCAACACAAAATTTAAAGAATTGTATGAAAAACAAGAAAACCTAAATACTCCATTAAACAGAAAGGTGCCTGAGTTGAAAAGAAAGCTGAGGAAGCAAAAGAGCTTGGAATTAACAACTGAATTGCACCACTGGCATTGGCACTGGGAACAAGGATAAGGATTGATAAGGCAAACAATAAATAGTTCTGGTTTAACAAAGTTGGCTAAAGGAAAATGGCTAAGGGCATGAAAATCATGACAGAGAAGGCTGTATATGTAAAAGCTTAGCCATGAAGAGGTCATCTACAAATAAGTGAAGGTATGACCAGAGCACATGGATGTTAAAAGAAGTTGAATCACTAAAGGAAAAAAAAAAACTTCCTGAGCTCATAGGGGGCCTACATCATTTATCAATAATATTCATTGAACATCAGAAAAAATTAAATAAGCAAACACATAAAAAAGAGAAAAATAATTGTGCTGAATTTTTGAATGTTTTAATCATAAAACATTCCAACATAAAACATAGTTAGTGGAACTTTACAAAGAACAATGAAACCCACCACCCTGATACTTCTATTTTTAAAAAAATGTGTGTTTTAGTCAGATTTTTCATCACTGTGACCAAAAGATTGCACAAGAATAACATAGAGGAGGAAAAGTGTATTTGTGGCTCAGGGTTTCAGAGGTCTCTGTCTATAGATGGTGACTGCACAGCTTTGGGCCTAAGGTGAAGCAGATCATGATGACGGAAGTGGTAGAGGAGAGCACCTCAGAACATGGCAACAAGCAGCAGAGAGAGAGAGAGCTCTGCTCACCAGGGACAAATTACAAATCCCAAAGCCATGTCCACAGTGACCTACTTCCTCCAGTCACTCTGGACTTTCCTATAGTTACCACCCAGTTAATCCATTTAAGTGGATTAATGTGCTGATCGAGTTAAAGCCCTCATAATTCAATCATTTCACCTCTAAACTTTCTTGCATTGTCTCACACATGAGCTTTTGGGGAACATTTCAAATCTAAACCATACACATGGAAATACATATATATGTATGTGTACATATTTATGTAATGTGTATGTATGTATGTATACATATACATCATTGTATATGTGTGTGTGTGTGTGTGTGTGTGTGTGTGTGTATAGAGAGAGAGAGAAGAGAAACACCATTAGGCTGAGAAATTCAATATACAATATAAACAGCAAAAACAAACTACAAACTTTACCAATTAGAAACCATCAGCTAACTTCTAACTAGGGACTTTCTATTCTAACCAATCTAATAAGTCTTCTTTTTCTTGATTCCACAAACATCAAAATTTCCTTTCTCAGCCAGGCGTGGTGGTGCACACCTGTAATTCCAGCCCTTTGGGAGGCTGAGACAGGAAAATCTTGAGTTCAAAGCTAGCCTCAGCAACGGCGAGGTGCTAAGCAATTCAGTGAGACACTGTCTCTATATAAAACACAAAATAGGGCTGGGGATGTGGCTCAGTGGTCAAGAACCCCTGTATTCAATCCCTGGTACCAAAAAAAAAAAAAAAAAATTTCCTTCCTCACTCCTCCCAGGGATGTGCTAAATTGCAGTCTTGTTCTAACAGATTCATGAATCACTGTATGATCAAATAAATCCTTTGAAAAAATTTATTTTTGAGACAGGGTCTCCTGAAGTTGCCAAGGCTGGCCTGGAACTTGTGGTCCTCCTGCCTCAGCCTCCTGAGTAACTAGGATCAAAGATATGCACCACTGCTCCATGCTTCTTTTTGAAATTTTAATGTGAGTGAGTTTACTTTTTTACACTGTGAATTAGTATTTTACTACATTTTCTTATTGTATATCTATGTATCTCTCCCTATCCATCCACCAATTCCTCTTATTTCTGATGCATTTCAAAGTAATTATTGACATTGTGCACTCTCCTTTAAGTACTTAAAATAATAAGTGTTCAAAACATGTTTAAAACTTTTTTGTCTTATATATTCAATTTATGTTCAATAAAATGGATGATCTTACTATACATTCACTGAGTTTTGACAAGTGTATATGCTTGATTATTGCAACTCCCAGAGAGATGTACATGCTGCCACCACCCCACGCCCATTCATCTTTAGCCATTACCTCTTCTCCCTGAAGCAATTAGTATTCTAATTACTCCAATGTATGCATTTCATGTGCTCTACAATCTCATGTACATCTTATACTTGGTAGTGGGGGCTTTCTATCATTTGCTTAATATTTCGGGATCCCTCCATGTTACTGCTTATATCTGTGTGCTCTCCTTATTGCTGAGTGATATTCTGTTGAATGAGTGTAGCAGGATTTTTTTTAACCCACTTAACTTCAGTTTTTCTGTTGGATAATTAAAACTGCTATGAACCTTTGTGTACAACTTTGGCACATTTGTTTGTGAAAATAAATTTACATTTCTCTTGGGTAAGTGTCTAGGAAAAGAATTAGTAAGTCATGGAGTATTTGCATGTTTGATTTTTTGAAAAACTATATAACTTTTCCCAGAGTGGTTATAAAATTTTACATCCTCACTAACAATGAATGATAGTTCTGGTTGTCCCTCAGCTTCACTAAAATGTGATATTATTCATACTTTTAAATTTAGACATTTTGGTACATGTAAAGTGGTACAGTGGTTTTCATTTGATTTGTATTAATGTCTAATGATGGTAAGTTTTCCAAGTGCTTGTGTGTGCCATTTGCATATCTTGTTTTGTGCAGTGTTTGTTAAAGTATTTGGCATTCGAGGCAGATTTTCATGTTCTGTTCTGTAATGCACTCAACAGACCACACAGGAGAAACCTTCATTTGCTATCAATCACTGGATCATGTGAGTAGCCATTTACAATGGCCCATTTGCCTGTACCATGCAGCAGGGAGTAGTGGGTGGAGTGAATTCAGATCCATTACTATTGCACACAGGTTTCAGTCAAAAGGTGCCATTCTTGAAGTGAATGGCTGCAGAGGCCCAGATATTCCATCACCTTTTATTTTTCTGGATGTATCCACGAACCAAGACAAACTATTCTCTGCAAAATGTTCAAACATTAGGTCCCATTGGCTAGGACAAGGTAGTATCAACCCTGATATGCTTCCTATGATAGATTTATGATTTTATCCTTTATGTTTTGATCTTTGTTTCATCTCAAATTATATTTTGAGAATGGTGGGAGGTGAGGGTCAAGACTTATTTTTTTTCCCATATATCAATATGTTCCCATATATATTTTTCCATATATCAATAATTAGATATAACAATATCTAATTGTTCCAAATGCTATTTGCTAAGCTATTTTTCTTTTCTCTTTTGATTTTTTTAGCAGCTATGTCAAATATCAAGATTATTTTATATGTGTGGGTCTATTTATGGATTCTCCACAATGTTCCATTGATATATTTGTCAATTTTATTCTAGTATCATATGGTCTTGATTATTATAGCTTTATTGTAAATCTTGAAATCAGGTTGTAAACTCTACAACTTTTCTTCTTTTACCATATTGTTTTGGATATTTTATACTGTTTACATTTTAATAACACTATAATCATCTTGTCAACTTCATTAAAAATGAGAAACTTTATGGGAGTATGTATGCTGAATTTATAGATGAATCTAGGGGAAAATTATAACAAAATGAAATCTTCCAATCTGTGACTATGTTATATTTCTCCATTTATCTAACACTTTTTTGACTTTCTGAAGTAAAGCAATGTTATGTAGTGTGGAGTAAAAATAGATTGCCCAATTTTTATTAATTTATTCCTAAGTATTTTATGCAAATAATTCATTTTAAATTGCATATTCATATCTCCTGCTGCTCACTGCTTAATATACAATTACATTTTATTTATCAATTTTCTATCCTGACATTCTTTGTTGAATTTATTACTTAATTCTTTGAAAGATTCCTTAGTATTTCCTATATAAACCATTTATCACCTGCAATGTAGTGAGGGATCCATTTTTTTTTTCTAATCTATTTAGTTTGCAGTGTTGGGGATGAAACCCAAGCACTCTACCACTGATCTACACACTTAGATCTGAGCTTTTTGTTTTTGAATTTCTTCTTCTTATTTTATTGCAGCTTCTTAGACTTCCAGTACAAAGATGAATAGAAGTGGTATGTTGAGCATCCTTTGTTTCTGATTTTAGGGACGGAATGTTTACCATTTCATCATTAAGACTGATATTAGCTTTATCTTTTTCATAAAACCCCTTTTCAGCTTGTAGAAATTCCCTTCCATTCCTGTTTCTGAAATTATTTTTTAAAACATGAAATTTCATTGAATTTTATCAGATATTTTGTGCATTCATGTTGATGATCATGTGATATTTATTTTTGACTCTGATGAATCACATTGCCTAATCTTCAAATGTTAGGCCACCTTTCTATTATTGGAATAAACCCCATTTGATCATAAGCATTATTGTGGTGATGTATTTTATTTGACAGATATGTTAAATGTTTTTTTATCTATGTTCAGGAGGAATATTAATCTAAGTTTTTTCATAACATTTTTTATTTAGCTTGTTTTTAGTGTCATGAAGTCTCATAAAATGAGTTGGAAAATGTTACTTCTTTTATTTTCTGAGTTTGTGGAAGATTGATATTACTTTATTCTTAAAAGTTATTAGGCTTTAACTGTGAAATCACCAGGGAATTAATGTTTTCATGGGAAAAATTTTTTTAATAGGTTTAATGTCTTTAAAAGGGACTTGGCTTTCACATTTTTTTGTTTCATTTTGTTTCAGTTTTAAGTGTCTGTATTTTCTACGGTATTTGTTAAATTTATCCGAGTGGCTTTTAGTGCATTCTTATAATATTATGTTCCCTTGACATTTGTTTTGTATGTAAGTGGGACTTTCTTATAACAGAAATGGGACTCAGTCACCATTCACACTTTCCTGTTCCCACCTCCTCCCAGTTCCTCAAGGTCCTCAATCCACCTACTCACCTCTTTAGCCTAATGTCCACATACCTTCCTTACATGAACAAGTGACCACCTTTGAGACACTGTTGACTCCAGAGAATTCATTACTGCTTGCTCTAAGGCCATCAACCGGGACTCTCCATAGTAGATGTTTCTAGGTAATTCCCTGGACCCCATGAAGGCTTAGGGCTATAAGAACCTCTGCTTCTGTCTTACTCCTCACCCACTGAGTGGGCATGTCTGTCTTGGCTGGTTAGTTCTCTCTTATCTTGACTTAGGAGGGCTGCTACTCTCGTCTCTGGATCTGTCAGTGATAAGCACTGACTGTTTCTGTTGTTTCATGCTGCCTCCTCTGACAAGCACACCTGGACTTGCCTCTGTACCTGGAGAGTGGCTGAGAACAGTCAATTGCACACTGGTCAGATAAAAGATGCAAGGACATCAGGCAAAATGACACTTACCCTATGTGAGGGACACCTGAACAGGGATCAGGCACTTGGGCCACCAGCCAGTATGAAAAGGTGCCCCATGAAAGGAACACCATAGATACCCACAAACAACTACCCTGAACTCCTATTAGCAAAGATTAGAATCGACAGCAATTGGCCACAGATGGACCTCAGGACCAAATTAGAGGAAAACACGACTTTGCTAAACTTGTTATGAGATCCACATAATATTCTATCTATAAGATATACATGAAAATATTTTATTTCCATTGATATTGGTGATTTGTTTTATGTCTCTTTTTATCTTTGATGATGCTAGCAATGGGTTACTAATTTTTCATAGCTTCCTTCTTTGTTATTTTCTTTTATTTCTTTGCTTATTTTGAGTTTGCATTCTCCCCACAACATACACTCCAGTTTCTTAACTAGAAACTTTATTTCATTGATTTCTTCTTTCCTAATTAGCATTTAGAGCTATTAAATTCTCTCTCACATGAATGCTTTAAATACACACCATTTTTATAGTTACATTTTCTTTATTATTCATTTCAGAATATTTATTTTCTCTTCTGATATCTTTATGCATTCTTTAGAAATGGATTCCTAACATCAAAACATAAGATTATAAATTTTTTATTATGCATAATTTTATTATGTTATTATCAGAGGAATTTCTGTGCATTTCTATTCTTGTAAATTTGACATAATTCATTATTTTGTCTAGAGGATAATGCACATATTAAAAAGTGCATATTCTACACATACTAAATGCAGAATTTTGTAAGTGTACAACAGGTTGATATATTTTTCAGAATGTCTGTTCAGAACATCTAATACTGATTTATTCTTCTAGATATTCTACCAGTTGCTCAAAGATGAAGATTAAAATGTACAATTGGGATTGAAGAATTTTCTCCCTTTTTATGTGTCTTGAAGCTCTGTCGTTAAGCACTTACACATTTGTGACCATAATTATATTCCTGAAAAATTATTTCAGGATTTCATCGCCCTGCTCCTAAAATCCATTTAATATGTTGTCCATCATGAAATATTCCTTTTTTTCTTCAATAGTACTCTTTGCATTTGAATATGTTTTACATATTAGTGTAGTTATGCCAGCCTTCTATGCCTTTTGTTAGCAGGAATGTATCTTCTAATATTAACTTTTAGCCTGTTTGTGTCTTTATTTTTATTTTGTGTCTTTATTTTCCTAAAGACATAGCTGGCTTTTCTTCTTAATCTATGCTGACAATGTAGCTCTTAATTGGTATGTTTAGCTGATTAGCCTTAATGCAATTATTGTTATGACTGGACTTAGATCTAACATTTCCTTTGTTTTCTGTTTTGTGTTATTCTTTTCCCACTTTCCTATTTCTTTTACATTATTTGAATATTTTTTAAAATTTCATTTTAAAATAGCCACTTTTTTAGTTAAAACATTTTGCTTTAATTTTTAATGTCTTCTTCAGGTATTAAACTGTACATTTTTAAGTTTTAAAAATCTGCTTTGGGTAAAGATTGCACCACTTAATGTAAAATATGGAAACATTACCACCACACAAGCTTATTAGCTACTCAATATTTCTCTCTCTCTCTCTCTGTCTCTCAAACACATGCATACACACACACAGAGTTGTGCAATGTACATTTTTTTTCACTTATTGCTGGTGCAGAAGCAGTACACACTCATTAGAAACCACATTCTACATTTTGAATTTTCCTTTTCCCAGGCCAGTGATGTGTGACATGATATTCCTTCATGATGCTGGGCAGCAGGAGCGAGATGTAGCTCCCAGTCAGCCATGTGACAGGAGGTCAAGCAAGCAATACTCTGCAGTGTCCTGTATTGTTGGTTCATTTTGGATAATACATGAGACATTACACATTTTATTACTAAAAAGGCTTTCCATTAGGTAATTTTACCCAACTTGTTACTAAAGGAACTGGTCTATACTGTTCAGTAAGCTAATGCATTAAATACATTTTATACTTATGATAATCTCAGTATAACATGTGTTTACTGTGACATGACTCCAGCCAAAGCAAACAGCATTTGTACACATATGCATATGTGTGTGTGCATGTGTGTGTGTATGTATTCTCTTTATATTTTAAATACTGTAAAGCAAAAATAATCTTCACTTTAAGTACTCTTATGTAGTCATATTTTAAAGACGTGAACAAGAAAAATCACCTATAATTACCCAGATTGTTACCAATACTTCTCTCTGTCCTCCATGAATATTTGAATTTCCATCTGGTTTCATTTTCTTTTAGCCTGCAGAATTTCCTTGAGCATTCTTTTAATGTAGGTCTGCTGATGACAAACTTTTTTAGTCTCTTCTTTCTGACAATATGTCTTTACTCAGCCATCATTTTTGAAGGATATTTCTAACTGATATAGAATAATTAGCTGACAAGTTTTTTGTTTTGGTTTGATTTGTTTCATTGGCTTTCCTAGAGTCTCTCAGGATGCTATCCAATTGTATTCTGGACTCCATGGCTTGTTATGAGAAATAAAAGATAGTTCAAATTATTATTTACCTATTTTAATGCTTCATGTATTTAATATATGGATGCTAAAATATTGAACTTACTAAATGATTAATATTACTTGCCAATACATACTTTAAAATTAAATTTTAAAATAATTTTAGCTCCTTAACTCCAAAATTTTATCTAAATACTTTCAAATATTTGATCTTTATTATTATTTTTTTAATAAATTGACTTATATTTACTTGTGTGTTGTTTTTATCACATATCCTGATTTGATTCACTGTGCATTTTTCTTCTTTTATTTTCTTTTTGGTAAAAGAAAAAAAAACCTACTTATACTAACCAGAAAAATGGGTATGGTACATCATTCCTAGAGGTACTGCAACACCAGGTTGAGGCAAGGAGTGTATGGAGCAAGCTCTGATTTCATCTCCCTGCTCCTAAAACCCATTTAATGTTTTCCTGGGATAGAAGAGATATACTCATCAGGTATTATACTGATGAGAACAGATACCATATGGATCTCAGCCAAGACTGAGAAATGTTTCACTGTGCATCTTGAATCTGAAAATTTTTATCATTCAACCAACTTTGGGAAATTTTATCCATTACTTACTCACATAATTTTCTTTCTCTTCTTCCTATATTACTCTAATTATGTGTCTTTTAGACTCTTTGACATAGGTTTACATGTTCTGAATGATCTTTCTTTTTAAAAATATTTTCCTTCCTTTAATGTATTTAATAATTTTCACCCATCCATTTTTACATTCACCTTTCTTTCTCTTTCATTTTCATTATATTTATAAATAACTTCTAAAATTTTAGGGATAATTTTCAGGTGTAGAGTTTCTACTTGGTTATATGTTATGTTCTCTATTGATCTGTTTAGATTCTCTATATTTCATTAATCAAAAACAGGGTTTTTGTATTGCACTGTGCAAAATTATAATAGTGGCTTTAAAGTCATTTTGTCTCATTTCTAGCATCTGAGGTGATTTACTGATTGTCTATGCTTGTTTCTCTTGATCATGGGTCAATATTTTGTTTTGTCACACACTGGATACGTTTGGATAGTGTCCATAAAATGATGAAGGTTATAGTGTGAAGTCTGGATTCTAGTATATTCCTTCAAAGAGTTTTGTGTTTGTTTTTGCTGCTTTGGCAGATGAGTAACTTAGTTGGACTCAAACTCATAAAGTTGTCTCCTTGGCAGAATCTCATACCTCAGTTAAGTTCTTTTGTTTTTGGTGTGACTGCTTTGAGTTGCCTTCCACACACATGTTTCAGAGTATAGTCAAATAATTTAGGTAGAGTTTGACACAGAATTTGAGACATTCTTCCTGTGCTTTCTCTTTTTTTTGTTTCCTCTTCTTGTTAACAGCCATGATAAGTCTGAGGTCTTTCTATAAGGATATTCAAGACAAAAATTCTGCTACTCTATGACCACTATGGTCCACTCACATGATATAAAAACCATAAACATGGAAAATTCTTCCCATGCTATTTCATTTTCCCAAATGTTGATCCTTCCCCATGATTTCCCTACTTTTTTAATTCTCTCCTCAGGTGATAATTTTGTGTTGTGCCTATAATGTGGTTTTACCTATGGGAGGGTCAGTTTAGCAGTAGTCAATTTGGCCATATAGAAAGGAACAGAACACATTAGAACTCTGTTCTGTTTAAGAATTAAATATAAACCCATCTTAATTCTGGTAGAGGAAGAAACAAAACACAGTTATAAAAATTCACATGTAATAATTAGTCTCATTTCACATTTATTGTTTGCAATGCACAAAGAAAACATTGAAGCAGCATATCCAACTTTAAGTAAAGGAATTCTTTAAAAATAATCAAAATTACAAAATTAGTAAAGAGCAATGGCCTATCCTGATATGCTTATTGATAAGTTATAAATATAAATGCAAATAATAAAAATATAACAGGCTGATGAATTCAAATATTAAATATATTAAATAATGACTCATATACCTTGTTGGTTCATAATTTTAAAAAAATTTAATTGGTTTTTTAGCTTGCTAACTCTGCATTATATTAATAATGATTGGGTTGGATTTATTGAGATAGTTTCATCTAGACTTTGAAATCAGACAAATAAAAATTACAGAACATTTTTAAAGTTAAGACCATCCAGGAGTAGAAGTAAAAAATGATTGTGTGCTTTTAAAATCACTTTACAAACAAATGAAAGCATGAGAAAGTGTAGATTGTATAAATCTAGATAAGTCATAATCATTACAGAGAGCTGGTTTAGTTATTTTGTTATGATGAAGGGGAAGGAGCAATGTAGAATGTTTATGTTCCCTGTATCTTCTCATTATTTTTCAGATGCTTAGCAGTGTCTATATATGCATCAATCCTTGGACAAAAATAAAAATTTCTGTTTAAAACATTTGAAATAATCTGAATAAAATATTTTATTTGGAGAAAATTCAACACCATAATTTAATTTGCTCTCATTAAAAAATTGCCTCCTTAGAATTTATTTTATTTAGTTCAGTGGGAAAATGTACACTCTTGCCTCTAGAGAATTCACAGTAAGCTCCTTTGGCATTTCTTATATTTACTTATGTTGCTGCTTTACAGAATGAGGATCATACTTAATAAATACTAAAAACATCACATTCTGAATTCATTAGGGAAATGTAAATATTCTAAACATTTTTAAAAATCCTTCAATGCATTCAATTACCACTGCAACTTGGGAAAGATACATATTTGTATATATTTGCAGAATTCAAAGGGAAATATTTAGAATAATTTCTTAGAATCTTGAACTCAACTTCAAATTAAATTACAGTAATGTCTTTTGAAAACAGAACTCATCACCAGAGAAGCAAAATGTACCACTCTTAAAAACCCAAAGTTGCCAGGTGTGGTGGCACAAATCGTAATCCCAGGTACTGAGGAGGCTGAAGCAGGAAAATCATAAATTCAAGGCCAGCTTGGGTAACTTTGTGAGACTCTTGTTTCAAAATAAAAATTAAAAAACAACAGGCATGGGGAGGTACCTCAGTGCCTAACATGTGCACAGGGCTCTGGGTTTCAACCCCAGTACAGTAAAAATAAACAAACAAAACTCAAAATCAGCAATACTTACATGACCTCCTGCTGGTATTCTCAAGATGCAGTTAGAATCTTTGAATGTTCTAGAAGAAGGTTTTAATAAAAGGTCCTAGTGCTCTCTGCGTTCTGTGGTGGGGGCTTGCTGAAAATATGGATAGACCAGCTGAGAAGGGCCAACGGGGTTCCCCAGAGAGGCCTGGCAGACAGCCGTCCCTGGGATGACATGCTGAGAAAGAACAGCACTGGGTCTGGAGACAGTGGATCACCATCAGGGAGGATGTCATTTCCAGGTAGCAAGTGTTGTTTTTCTTCTCTGTTGTGCCCATTTCTCCACTAATGTCTCTTAGGATAGGATATGATGTGGTGGAAACACACATCTGACCACTGAACTTTTGAGACTGTTAGAAACAAGGTAATAACAAGGTAAAAAGTGAAAAAAAAAAAAAAACTGTAATAAGTGAAAGTGAGGAGCAAGTGCCTGTGCTTATAGGGCAGCCTTGGTAGCCCCATAAGGGGAAAACTTGACATTGCATGAACTATGAGCTGAACCAAATGATTCATTTATGGTTTTTTTCGGTACCAGGGATTAAACTCAGGGGTGCTTACCCACTGAGCACATCCCCAGCCTTTCTATATTTTATTTTGTTTGAGCTCTCCTCTCCCTAAGTTGCTTAGGGCCTCACTATGTTTCAGAGGCTGGCCTCAAACTTGCGATCCTCCTGCCTCAGTGTCCTGAATCACTGGGATTAAAGGTGTGCACCACTGAGCCAGGCAGAACTATATTATTCTGAAAGAGGAAACAGGATGGCATTTGGCAGGAGGTGCAAGCCTTCCTTAGGGGAGTACAGGTGGCCTGTGCTCAAGGGAGCTGAGGACCTTAGGTTCATCCTGAAATGGTGGGGAAGAATTGATGGAAAAGTGAGGTTAGAGGCAATCTTTTAGGCTAGAAGTGAATGACAAATGATACACCTTGCTTTTCTTTTTCTACATCATAGCCTAGAATAAAGAACTTTGTGCAGTCTACCTGACTTACAGAGAAGGGTTGTGCTCACTAGGACAGGAAGAGTAAATAATCTGACCTGCATAGGGATTCATTTCAATATAGAATTATAGAGATGATGAGGAAAGGGGATCATTGTAGTCATCTGACCTCTTGTGCTGGCCTGCTCAAGGCTTGTGTTCTGAGAAAGTGGATCACAAACTATACATTTTGGAGGGATAAGGTACTTGTTCAATCATATAACCCGAGGCTTTGAAATCCAATAGATAGTAATTCTTGTCTTATTGGTTAGAATTTGAGAGGGGAACAAGAGGTGAGTTTAGGTGGTTCCCATTCTAAACTTCTAACAGTGTTTTTCAGATAGAATATTTAGACTTTCTTTTTAATAAAGGTATCATTTACTATTCAATAAACCTGGGTGTGGTAAATATTAAAGCATGAACCTCTAGTCAGGAGGCAAGTTTTAATAATTTAATAAGAACACACAATTCTCAAAATATTACATATCACACCATTTGTTGAACATCAACTATGTCTACTAGATGGGGTAAATGCTTATCAATTTGCTTACCTTGAAGGAAGTATAATTCATCTGTGAATTGCTTTTTAAATATTTTTCAGATAAAATATCTTTCCTTTCCCACTTCCCTGTCTAGCATGGCTGCATCTTATCCAAGACAGGCCAATAAGTAGCCTCCCTTACAGTTTCTCACACTGGGCCTGCAAAAGAAGAGGCATTTCCATTGGTGTGATGACATCGTGTTGGCATGAGCCTAGAAGGTGCCTGCACCATCTTCTTGGTACACAGAAAAGCCAGCTTGTGGTAGGAGATTATACGGTATTCATATCTGAAAAAGTAGCGGAGAGACAGTGAGAGTGAGGATGCTGACTGATCCCAGTTCTGTGGTCATCAGCCTGCTCAAGTTTCTGTTTTGTGGAAATCTGACAATACACTTGCATCCTAATAATCCCCTTGAACACTCTCCAGGACAGTACTGCTCTCTATTGCAAACGGAATCCCTGATTAAGGCATTGGATGCTTTACATTAAATTCTGCTCATTCTCGACATCCCTAGATATAGATTCTATTTTCATATAAGAAAAAATTGGGCTAAATCAGCTGTCTTATTCCAAAGTCTGTTTTTTGCACTTCATCATTATGCCTTTCCAGTGGGTTTTTGGAAGTCATTTGACTAAAAGTGACTGTGATAAGGAAGCCAGTTCATCAGAGGGTAAGATGACTGATTTTGCTAGTCAGTAATTTATCAAAATCCACTTATTGCATATACTAGCTCTATTTTCAATCCTGTCTCTACCCCTGAAGCTTGTTGTCACTGCCCTGACTTGATTTCTCAAAAGACTGTGTCTATAATTTCTAGCAATATCTTTTAACTTGAATCCTTCCTCAGTTTCACTGCTGTTCCATCTTCTCTTACTGTCTCCCATGACGTTATGATGAATATTATTTTTTCAGGTCTGATCAGATCAGTCTCCTATGATGAGAGTACCCAATGGCCCCCCGACAGTTGCAAGCTACAGTTCAAACTGTACTTGTGTGTACCTAGACATCCACTAGATTCTCTCCTGACCTTCAGAGCGACAGGAGAACACCTGCATTTCACAACCTGCACAGTTCCAAGTGCTCTGGTTTTTCTGGGGATTTCCAAGGTGAAGGAAACATTCCCGTTGTGTTTTCTTATCTTTTATTTTGTTTTCATTCTCTTCTGTGCAGCCTCTGGCATCACATATAAGAATAGTATTTAATGATATTTTTTCCCACAAAGAGATCCTATGCTAAAACTCTTGTCTTAGGTATTACTAAAATAAATAAATAGCTTTTCTTTGGTTCACATAGTATGCACACTTTTTATAATCAAAATTGGAGCTTACTATTGCCCTTCATGTATGCTGAATTCTAGACCCACTGAATCCCCCATTTGAGTCTTTCAAGCTGACACACCTTTGTATGTACTTTCCTGCACTCCTGGAATGTATCCCACACTCTCCTATATATGTGATATTTCACATCCAATGTAATATTCTTTCTGACTTTTGAGGTTAGTGAAATATTACCATTGAAGATTTAGGAGGCTTGATAAATAATATCTATTTTTTCCTTTTAGATGTCAAAATATAAATTCTAGTGTCCTCTTTCTAGAGTTCAGGCAATGTCAGGCAATGGTGTGCCCAACTACCAGGTGGCAAAGGCTGATTGTGTCCATCTTAACTTGATGCTATGGCTAGTAACTCTCTGTTGGCAGCTTGAGGTCAACCAGAGTGGAGGAATTTATACCAATTAAATCTTCAAATATGGAAAATCAACTTCTTCCTCTCCCATAGTACAATTACTAAATATCTGATACACCACTGATGTAAGGGGGAACGTGATGAAAAATGGGAGCTATTTTACTGATAAAACTGATGGGGAACTTTCCAGTAACAGGCCGTGTCTTATAATGCCATCACCAGGAACACGCAGACTAACTCACGTATTTGTAGATAGGTTGGCCAAGCAGGTGATCACAAGTGGAACAGAGAATTCCCCTGCTGTGTGAAAATCTTCTGCAGGTTCTCCTCTCATGCTCTGCAACCAATTATAAAGCTCAAGGAGGACTGAGCACTAGGTGCTCAGACATCAGCATCTTGAGCAAATAGATAGGGCTTCTTGTAGAAATCCCCAGATAAGAGAGAGGAAGGGAAGATATCTGCCTTCCAGATCAGCCTGCACATTGTTAAATTGCAAAATGTATTGCACTTTCTGAAGCTCTGCTTACCTAACTGGCTTTCTTATTAGACTGTGTTATTTTGGATCTCTAAGTTGCAAGGTTGCTGATGCTGGTCTGGTACCTGGCTGGGATCGCAGGTGTGCACCACCGCACCCAGCCAGACTGCAATCTTCTTGATGATAGGAATGTTTGCATTTTCAGAATCAAAGAGTCTCAGGTGCACAGTAGGTTTTCAATAATTGTCGAAAGAATTACAAGGCCGAACAAAGATTGGTTAATAGGAATGTTGAAATTTTGCTGAGCCCTGTCTTCCTAGAAAGTTGTAATAGATAAAGAAACGTCTTCCATCGTTGTGTTTATTTTCTTTCCATTCAAGAAATGACATAATTTTTTTTTAAAAAAGATGAAACTCCCGCTGGGTGCGGTGGTGCATGCCTGTAATCCCAGCACTTAGGGAGGCTGAGACAGGAGAATCGCGAGTTCAAAGCCAGCCTCAGCAATGGCGAGGCACTAAGCAACTCAGTGAGACTTTGTTTCTACATAACACACAAAATAGGGCTGAGGATGTGGCTCAGTGGTCGAGTGCCCCTGAGTTCAATCCCTGGTGCCCCAAATAAATAAATAAATAAGTAAAATTCCTTTATATATAAATTTGAACTTTTATTAACACTAAGCATATAACTGATTTCATAATTAATAAAGGGAACTACAACTAGAAGTTTTTTTAATCCCTGTGATGGAGGGCAAAGTTTGTTACAAGATTCTGCGTCAAGGGACGTCTAAAGTCTGAAGATGACAGGAATCAGAGGAGGAGCAAAGAGAACATCAGGATAATGAACATGCTATGGCTCACATATGAAATGCAACCTGAAAGCTCACAGGAGACAATGCAGGCATGTTCAGAGGTGAAATGATTAGGTCATGAGAGCTTTGACCCAATCAGTGGACTTATCCACTGAAATGGATTACCTGGGTGGTAACTGTAGGCAGGTAGGGGGTGGCTAGAGGAGGTAGGTCACTGTGGATGTGAATTTTGGTTTACATTTTTCCCTAGGGAGTGTAGCTCATTCTCTCTCTCTCTCTCTCTCTCTCTCTCTCTGTCTCGCTCTCGCTCTCACCCTCACTCTTGCTCTCTCTTCCTTGAAGTAGCCGAGCAGCTTTCCTCCTTTGGGCCCTTCCTGCATAATGTGTGACTTCATCTTTGGTCCAGAGGAATGGAATCAGCCATCTATGGACTGAGATTTCTGAAGCCATGAAGCTTCAGAAGCACTAAATAAACTTTCCCTTCTCTAAGTTGTTCTTGTCTATTCTCTTTCTCTCTCTCTCTCTCTCTCCCCTTCCTGACTGGCAAGTCCTGAGCTGCTTCCTCCGTTACACCCTTCTGCCATGATGTTCTGCCTCACCTCAGGCCCAAAGCTATAGAGTCAGCAGACCACGGACTGAACCTCTGAAACCGTGAGCCAAAAATAAGCTTCCTCCTATACATTGTTCTTTTCAGATATATTGGTCACAACTACTCAAAAGCTGACTAAAATGATATAACAATTTAATTCATAATTGGGCTTTTCAGCAACACTTTGAGATTTTTTCAACACTCCTACCTGACTTACTGAAGCAGAAACTTTGGAATGGGGATCAGGAATCTGCATTTCAAAAGAGCTTCCCAAGCGATTTACTTTCACAATCAGTTGGAGGAAACTTGAAAAGTTCTACTCCTTCGTTTGAATTCTCTTTATCAAATCTGTCAGTGTTTCAAATTATGCATTTCAATATTAACAGAATTGAGCTGTGCAATTTAAAATTTTAATCCCTAAACATTTAAAACCAGGTATTAATTTTCAGCTCATGCCCCGCTTCTTTGAACATGACCTTTATTTTAATAGTGATGAAATTTATGAAGCACGTTTCATTTCCCTGATTTACTATAACATAGCCAAATTCATTTTTAGAAATGATTAGACTGTAGCTTCATATTAAGTTCTAAATATCTACACACAGGTGAAATTACTGGTTCTCTTAAGGCACCCAGGTGAAATTACAGATAATGGAAATAAAATTTCCAGTCAAATTTTTCTTTTTATGACTCAACAGAACTTGTCATCACGCTTCAGAAAATGACAAAGAAATGAACGCTATGTTTTCCTTCATTCACATTAATTATCAGATACCTAAGAGCAAATGAGCAACTTAGGAAATTTCCTGTTTGAAGACATCAGTTGTTCTTGCACAGGTATACATGCAGCCTCAGCTACTTGAAATAAGTGACCAATTCCTGTAGTCACTATTGCCCAAAGTTTATTTTTTCCTTGTTCCATATCATTTGCCAACATGGTAGGTGGTAGAATACAGTGGGGATATTATGAAGCCAAATAACAAAATACAATACTGGAACATCTCTTGGGTGCAATTTGAAATCCGGAAAGTGGCTGCTAATATTTTCCAATATTCATTCCAAAGAATGTTGGTGATCACTGTGGTATCCCTGAGTTCCTTCTAGGGTGGATGGAGAAGGACAAAAGTGTGTGTTTGTCTATGGTGGAGTCTAGACACAGAGGCCCAGTTACACGGGTGGCCTTAGAGTGACTGGGCATCAGCTTCACATGGGTATTTTTCATCAGATCTTTTGCCGTTCCTCACAAAACCCTGCTCAGAAGCAGTTGTGACTCTCATTTTACAGAGGAGGAAACTGAGGTTTACAGATGGTAATAAGCCTGAGTGTAATAACAGTTACAGTAGCTATAGGGCTGAGAGTCAAGTTAGGATCCAAAGTCCACTAATCACCCACTCAACCACAATACTTGCTAAGATATAGAAGTACATTTCTGAATCCATATCTTTGTTTAATGCGGATGGTAATCTTTTGAAAATGAGAAGGATAATCATTGGGGAAAAAAAAGAACAAAGAAGAGCTTTCTTTATTCTCTTACCTATCTAGAACTATAACAGTAAATTTCTTTTATTACCCCCAAGCTCATACAATCCAAATGTACATTTAATATGTCCCATTATCCATATCCTATTATAGCACCCTGCCTCAAAAGAGGACAGAACTTGGATTAACGTCTGGGTGTGAATCTCAGTTCTGTCTCTTGTTATCCCTTTAATGTAGCAGTTTCTCACTGAGGCTCATGGCTTTTCTAGTCCATGGTGGATACCTGCAATACATTTATTGCACAGGGGATACATTTTAAACTACATGACGAGAACCTTGTTCAGACTCCATCTGGCTGTAGACCAGCATGATGAGGGGGGGACCGGGGCCATAGTGCTGGCTGGGCTATAATGTCATGTGGGGAACTAGGATTCAAACAACATGGGTTCAGCTGCAGCTACAGCAGGAGCTATGTCCCAGGAAAAAAACTATGTCTTTGAATTGTTTTGTCTGAGTCAATGTTATTCTTTTGGCACACCTTTGGAGATATTCATAGTAGCTTCTGCGCTCCCTGCACCCACCTAGATGCCCTATCCATAGCTTCTGTTGACAGAGCAGCGCCACATCTGACAGGAACAGGTTGGCATTCTCCGTCATACTTGCTGAGGTCCTTGGCTTTGGAGACCTTCCCAGGCTCTGAAGAAAATAAAAGAAACTTGGCAAAATATATTCCACTGCCTTGGAAATATTTTGAAACAAATATTCAATGCAAGTGAATAGGTGATTTCTTTAAGTGGTTAACTTGAGAAGAATCTCATCTAGAGCTTTGTAAGCAAGAAGTCATTTGTGGTTACTTCTCATATACTATTTTGAAACTTGTTTTATTTATGCTCTATTGTAAACATTAGCCCTAGCTTTATGTATGACTGCATGTATGTTGTGATTCTATATAACTTACAACCAGAGCAATGAAATGTTATCTTCCATCTGTGTACAATGAATCAAATTGCACTCTGATATCATGTAAACCTAAATAGAACAAATAAATAAATTAAATATGAAAATAAATAAATAAAAGGCAGAAAATAAAAACAGTAAAAAATATTATTATGTAAAGGAAGATGCTAACACACACTAGAAGACTGGTATTATGAGTTGGGTATTTTTGTTAAGACATCATATTCATCCGGTAGAGCTGCCATCACAAAATACCACATAACAATTCCCAAAATTGCTGAAACGAAGTAGTAAAATCTTGATGTTAACCAAGTGATTTTTTTCAACCTATTCTGCCAATTTTTCATTATCCATTTAAAAATGCTATGAAAGCAGGAAAAAGAGGGATCAAGGAACCGCCCCAGGTGAGTCCATAATCATTCTAGCGGGGCTCCTCAGGGTATGAGCCTGGTCAGCCACGCCCACAGCAGAGCTGGGTCTTGGTTTCACTTTCTGTGGGTTGCTGAGGCAGCGCCCCCTATTGGACAGAGCAACAATTTTCTAACAGGGAGATGATTTACTTCAACCGCTCATTTTCTTCATCTGTAAAACGTGATTAATCATATTTCTTAAAAGAAGGAAAAAGGTAAACTTTCTCCTAATTGAATTCCATGTATATGCATTATATCTTGAATTTTTTATCTTTGATGAGGAAACAGGATTAGGAAGATGACATAACTTGGCCTACCTATTTCCAATACGTGTTTCACCTGGCAGAGCTGCGCAGGTCTGGCGCATGCTCCAGTGACGAGAGCGCACTACTTGCAGAGTCACACACGTGTGACTACCAGATGTGGAGAGCGCAGTTGCCCTTTGAGTTTTGGTTCTAACGTTCGCCAGCTGTGTGGTGTGATCTGACGCAATTCATTTAATTTCTGTAATCTTTGACGTTATCCTGGATTGAAAAGTGAATATTAAACAAGCCTATGCATGTTTATGAACTTTGAAGGTTTATTTTGATAATTGCGATCGTCTCAATGTTTGATCAAGTTCTGTATCAACATAAATATAAATGCAGCAGAGAAAGAGAGGATGAAGGGCAGAATGGGAACAAAGGTAGAAATTACTATGGAATTTACATTTTTTGAGCTTTTGGTTGCTGATACCCTCCTCCAACACTCCTTCTGCCCAAAGATTCAGCCTGACATCACAACAAGAATTTATTCATATAGCCATTGGCCAATCCCACCCTCCTCCAAATCAGTTAAAAATCTGTATTTCTGGCCTTTATGAAGAACCTAGGACTCTCGTGATGTATCTGGTATATGACGGGGCCTTAGCTTTTATTTCTAAAGATGTTTGAAAGATTAAGACTCTTAGTGGAGGTCTTCTTTTCTCCAGACCACCTTACTTCAGATAATTGCTACTGACTAAAGAAAAATGTGCTCTAGATTCAAGGTTCTCAAAAAGTACTTCTATAACCCTTCCCTGAACTGAAAGGAATAAAAAAGTAGATAAAAAATGATACTTCACTAGAACCAGTTGCTACTAGTCCTGCAATAGTTTTTGCAACATAAAGATGGCTGTGAAAGAGGGGACCCCATAGCCTGCGCTGGCACAGCACTCTCCCTGTGATAAGGAGGATTGCAAAATTGAGTGCTCTCAGGCTTAAAGGCTCAATGTCAGTCCTGCTCTGGACTCAGAGCTGGTAACCAGGGCTTAACCCTGGGCTCAGTTACAACCTGCATTTGCTCTGGCCACAGCTTGCTTGTCTATTCTCATACTGCTCCTTTCTGTGCCCATCTCAAGTGCCCGCAGGTCCTTAGCTGTTGGTGTGGTGACTGTCCCTGTACATCCTGGACCTGCGGGGCCACCCACACATCCAGAGCTCATGATTTGAGTCTCTCTTTCCACCAAGACTCTTCTCGTTTCCCTCTGCATCTCTGCCGCACACCCATTGCCACCTTCACCTCATCCTGATTCTCACACCTGCCAAAATGGTGTCCCTGATAGTTTTCTTGCATAAGCCCTGCCTTTCACCTTTCTGCTGCTGGCTCTGTCCCTTAAAAGCATGTCAGCCATCTCCTTCTTCTTTGTCTTGAGTGTCTGAAAATATCTAATCTTTTTTGATGGCAACCACAGTAGAGGATTAAGGAAACAATAGCAGCAGATGTTTCTGGCTGTGGAAATAAATCACTGTTAGTATTTAACGCTGGGGAGGCAGGGGCCGTGATCCTGCTCTGTGGTAGAAGATCCGCAGAGCTCTTGGTTCACTGAAACTTTTTGATTTTCTTAAACTTTTCTAATCTTTTGAGGCACTGGGGAATCTGAGGACATTCTACCATTGAGCTATATTCCCAGCCCTTTTATTTTGAGTCAAGTTCTCACTAATTTGCCCAGGCTGACCTGGAACTTGCGATCCTCCTGCTTCATGCCTAAGTGGCTGGAATTACAGGTGTACACCACTGTACTGGCAGTTCACTGAAACCTTGATGTGTCAGTAGTATTTATCTTGGCACCTCTGGAAACTAAGACATATCCAACATTTCCATTTAATAAGTAATTATATCTAAAGAAACTAATGTGTATGCACAAACTATATGACCATTTAAAAATCATACAGACACAGTCTTGTTCTGCTGATAAGTGGGACATGTTCTTAGAAGTGCCTCGTTATGTCACTCTGTCATTATGCAAACATCACAGAGTGTACCTGCACAAATCGCAGCTATGTGGCATATATTGTCATACATGTGGGATATCATTGACTGAATCATCATTGTGGGGAGCATGAATGTACAAATTAAATAATTAGAAAGATTCAGTCATAGGATATGTGCACTTGTTGAATACTGGATGGCTATTTATACTTGGAATCAGACTAGGTACCACCAACCTAAATTCCATGTTTCATATTGGTTACTCAGAACTTGATTTTAATAATAAAACTGCTAAAACTAAGCTTTGTAGAGATAGAATAACACCAAAAGAAGCATAGCATGGGCTATTTTTGAAAATGTAAATCACTTTGAGCTTGTATTTTGTGTGGCGTGCAAAAGATATTTAATGTTACCGTATTTCTCTCAAAGATGTGACATACTCTGTATCACTGAGAGTTTGTTGTGCTGGTTAAGAAAACTGTGCTCCATCAGTGTACAATGAACCAAAATGAATTCTGCTATCATGTATACCTAAGTAGAATAAATAAATAAATAACATTTAAAAAAAGAAAACTAACTTCACACATTTGGTGATTATGTCTACATGGGATTTTAAAACTTGCTATCTTAACTGATATTGCACATCATGTTAAAAACATCAACATTTTATTTTATGATTTTAAAAGCATGCTTATTACATGATACAAAATTTAAGGGAGCATCGAATTTTAACAGAAGCTCTATTTGTACTTTGCTATATAATTGAACCATATTAGTATGTACTTTTCCATGTGTTTGAAATAATATGGGTTATAAATATTTGAGCCCTGCTTCCATTCAATTAAGTTTACACCATACATCTGCTTCTAACCAAGAAGAAATAATAAGGACCAAATCTGCCCTCCAGCCTAAAGCAACTAAAAATGCAAAGAAAAAAAAAACATGCGAAACAATATTTCACAAGACACTGGAAACCAAGTAAGCAAAAACATAGTCATCACTGAGAAGAGGAAAACCCTGTGATTTGAACCCTGTAATTTCCCCATATTCCTAGACTAGAAAGAATCTCTAGATCATAAATTATATAAAGAGAATTGAGACAGAGCTGAGTCCAGGTAAAGCCAATGTGGCTAAAGTTTACAGGACAGAATGTCAGAGAAGAGAGAGCTGCACACCCTCTGAAGAGAGTTCCATTCCACATAGAGTTTATCAGAGAGTGTGTATGATATATTATGCAAGAGTAAGGGAAGACTCAAAAGGATAATTGAGAACTGTACTTGATGCTCATGCTAGACCAGGAATACTGATTATCCTCACCTATGAGACTAGAAAATTTTATAGTTCATGTAGAACATCTTTGTGAGTAGGGAAATATTAGTGCTACACAATACTATTTGATACCTGCCTAAAATAGCATAAAATTGAACCCCAAAGCATAAAAGGTTTCCAAGCAGCCAACATACACGCATTATAGCACAGAGCTCAAGAGTATATGCTAAATTACAGTATTGAACCAATAGTTGGGTCTTGCTTTAAAAAAAATCCAATCTGACAATCTCTGCCTTTTAGTTCTAGTATTTGGAATATTTATATTTAATGTGATAATTGATGTGAATAGGTCAAGTCTGTCATCTCTCAAGTTGCTTCCTGTTTGTCCCATGTTTTTATTTGTTCTATTTTACTTTTTTTTCATGTATTTTAAAATTGAGTAGTTCTATGACTCCATTTTATCTGCTTGTTGGTAATATTACCTATAACAATTAACCCTCCAGCCATACACACCACTCTAGAAATGTGTCCCTCATTGGCTGTCAGATGGTGAGGGAACCAGCTCTAAAATCACATCTTACCCTCTGCTTCTTGAATTGCTACTAGAACCAAATGGCCCCAGTTAGGTTTCTCAGGAAGCAGACTCTGAGCTGAAATCTAGGATTCAGAATGTTCTCTGAGCAGTGTCTTTGAATACCGCTGACCATAGGGAGCTGAAAGAAGCAGGATGGTACCTAATTATGCTGAGTTACTCTAAGCTGGGCCAACATGGTCATGCCTTATAACCCCATATGGCTCACATGTCCTGTGAGGGCCACCCCAGCAAGAGCATTGACTTTGGAAAGGTAGCTCTATGCAGGTGAGGCAATCTGTGAAGATGTGGTATGTGAGTTGGTCTGCCAACGGTGTTAGCAGAAGCTCAGGACCAGCAGGACTGAGGGCAGGTCTAGGCAGCACACTGCACTGCCTACTGCAGCCTTTGGCCAGACCTTCTCAATCATTTACCTTCCTTTCCTTGCTTTTGTACCTATTTTTTTCTCTGTGTTATTTGTTAGCGAATTTCTCCATAATGCCTTACAATTCACTACTTTTCTTCAGCTGTAAACGTGTCCCAGAAGTGTCCAATGACATCTTAAGACAATGGTTTTAAAATTTTCTAACAGACCATTGACTTCCTAAGATTTGATTTCTCTTCACCTTCCTTTGCTTCCATTTCTTTTTCTATTAATTTTTTTGGATGGTTCATTTAGTTTGATCTCTTTGAGACTTTTGAATGTTTTAAGTACTTTAAAGATTGCTCTATTATTTCCATTTCAACAGCAGTAATCTTTCTCCCATTGTCTCTGTTGGTATGTAGGCCCTTGTCAATTTTGACAATAATAATAACATAACACCAATCTGACCTGTGTGATTAGACAAGTGTGCCCTTGAAACCTCCCCTCCTTCCCCCATAAGAAAGGTGTCTTGGGCTCCTTCTCCACAGGCTCAGCCTCCTAGACCCTCTGCTGAGTTCTTTCCCTTTTCTTTTTACCATTTTGCCCTTTATCCCCACATTACCGGAGAGTTTCATGCAGCTCAATTTTACTGCCTTTTTGTTTGTAGTGTCTTTCTAAATCTTGGCCTCTAATTCTTTTGTAAAAGAGGAACTTTTGTGCCAGTTAGCGTATCTCTTTCTTTTACCTTTTATTGTTTAGTTTTCTCCCACTAATGACCCAGCCAGCACTCCAGCCTTCAGCACTATTTCAGTTCCTCCTCTTTTGCGTACACCCCTGACTACTCTTTAATGACTTGGATTCCTCTAGAGTGTAAACTGCTGGTACTCAGCTGATGTGATGCCCCAGCCATATCAGCATCTCCTTGCAACTTCTAGGAAAGCAAATGCTCAGTCTATGCCGAACCCACTGGAGCAGGATATTTGGAGATGTTTTACAGTATCCTCCAGCTCATTACCATGCATAGAGGAATTTACCAAGTCCCACCCTTGCCTACCCACAATCCTCTTATGAATCTGATTTTGCCTCACTGTGAGCATTATAGAAGGGTAAAGATCATACGTGATGCTATAGGTGCCTGTGTGGAGGCAGATTCAGGGTTTAAGGGGACTAAATGATGTAGAAAGAGGGGTGTACTTTAAGAATAAATATAAAATTATGAGTATAAACCAGGTATAAAGACAAGTGTTTAATTAAAAGGAAAGTCACAAATCTTTCATTTAAACATGCTATAAATATGGCCAATGTAACAAAATTTAGGAAAAAAACAATATGCTCTTACTGATGGGATTACATTTACCAGTAAGACTCCACTAATGGTAAATATGGTCCCAGATCTGTATTTTGAAACTTAGTCCCAATATGATAGATGTTAAGAGATGGAGCTTTTGAGGAGGTCATTTTGTCATGAGGGAAGAGCCTTCGTGAATTTAGTGCCCTTATCAAAGAGTACCCAGAGAGCTGCCTTGCCTTTCACCATGCAAGGTTGCAGAGAAAAGGTACTATCTGTGGGTATGGGGTCCCTCATCAGATGCTGAATCTGGTGGTGTCTTGATGTTGGATTTTCCAGCAACCAGTACTGTGTGAAATAAATGTCTGCTATTTAGGTGCCACACAGTAGTTTTGTTAAAGCACCTGCATAAACTTAAACAATAGCACACCATTTTCATTGATTAATTTCCTGACATCTCTATAACACTTTTTTCTATATTAAAAATACACACACAACTTTATATGAAAAGACTTTGGTAATATAACTTCTATAGAGAGGATAAGAAGATAATTCAGTCTCTTTTTTTTTTACACCAATAGTTGGTCAACATTCAGCATCTCTATGATCATTTAGAGATACTCCAGCCTAAAGGCAAATTAGAGGTAACTGTTTAGGACTGCTGTGAACTTTGCAATACCTTCATTTAGTTCCTTTCATCCAAGGACTGTCACAGATATACTCATAGTTTGCAGTGCTACTATTAGTTCATGTCCTATGAACACAAGGATTCTGATAGATTCTGCATTGTGTTGTACTCATAAAAAAGATTTTTAAAAGTCAGAGTGTGCTCTAATACACACTCTAATATATTATTGAATGTATTTCTGGCAACTTCAAATTTGTTTTGAGTAGGCATCAATAAAAATGAAATCTGATGTGTACAATCTTGCTTTTCTCATGATTAGGGGAGGTTTTCACAGGCCCTATAGATTTTATTGACTCTCTTACACTACCCAGGTTCTCCTGGTTCTGAATATCATGACACATTTATCATGAATTAAATCTCTGACTCTGCATTGTCACATCCCTGTTGAGTGGTTGGCATTGGGAGAAAGAGATATTCCTGAAAGCCATGCCTTCAGCAGGGATTTGGTTGACAGTGGAATAAAGAGTCTAAAATGCACTGTTTTCAGACATTGGGATAAATGGAGTCCACAAAGGCCTAAAGCTACTTAAACTCATCTAATATGTAGAAAAGTATGGTGGAAGGAAGTTACAGTTGAGACACCTGTCTTAACCCCATACAATTAAACACATTTATTTTGAAAAATATTTGTAGAATACAATCATGTGAACCCATGTACAGGGTCCTTTCCAGAGTGCCTTAAGAAATCCATGCAAGTAAAAAGCGTTGAACCCAATCATCATCAACTTTGTGGTACATCTACTCCTGTCCACCTGAAACTTATCTTGCTTAATGGGGCCAAGGTGACAGAGAGACACTGTATATATCAAATTTATTTAGTAGTGATGGCCTTTGAAGAAGCATGATATAAGATATAGTAATCAGTTTTTGCTGCTATAATGAAATTCCTGATGCAGGCTACTTTTGAAGAAAAAGAGGGTTTTTGTTTGTTTTTGTTTTTAGCTCAAAGACTCAAAGTCAAAGTGGCATGGTGTTGGCTCTTCAAGGGCTCCTTTGACTGAATCTCCTCATGGCTAGTACCAAAGCAGGAGCATGTTGGGAAGTTAATGAGCACATCAACAACAGGAAGCCAGAGAGTCTCAAGGGTTGGCCTCAGGCTTTCACAACAACTTGCTCTTGCAAGAACCCAGGGTTCCCATGACAGCTACCTCAACCTGAGGGCAGTATCGCTGACAACCTAGCAACTCTGCACTAGGTCCTGCTTCTTAAAAGTTCCATACAACCTCCAAATACTGCCACCCTAGGAACCAAGCCCCCAATACATGAAACTTATAGAGGGACAAACAATATCCAGCTCAGAGAGCATGATAACACAAATAGGGAGACCTTGTTTGGACTTCAGCAATCACATTGATGTTATGTCCACCTTCTCAGATAAGTAAGTTTGCCTATTCAATTTGGTTTCAGTGATACCAGTCTTGAAAATCAGGATTGGGTCCTCCTTTCCCTGGTGTTGAAGATTAAACACCCAAGAAATGCTGAGGTAAGGGTAGAAAGCAAGTTTTATTTAAGAGAGAGAGAGACAGACAGAGAGAGAAAGAGAGAGAGAGACAGACAGACAGGCAGACAGACAGACAAACTTCTCTGGAGAGAAGGGACCCAGAACTAGAACTAGGTATCCACAAGAAGGGATGTGTCTTACCCCTTTATAGATCTCAGATTTCCTTTCTCCTTCCACACCTCCTCTTTCTACCCTGCTGTTTTAGTCAGCTGTTTTGCTGCTGTGACTAAAAGCCATGACTAGGACAATCGTAGAGGAGGAAAGTTTATTTAGGGGCTCATGGTTTCAGAGGTCTCAGTCCATGAACAGCAGGCTTCATTCCTTGGGGTTCAAGGTGAGGCAGAGCATCATGGTGGAAGAGTGTGGAAGAGAAAAGGCCTGCCAAACAAACCCAAAGGCCTGCCCCCAATGACCCATGTCCTCCAGCCACACCCTATTAATTCACTGATTGGGTTAAGACTCTCACAACCCAATCATTTCCCCTTTGAATCCTCTCACATTGTATCACACGTGACCTTTTGTGGAACACTTAACATCCAAACCATGACATCTGCCTATGTGCCCAAAGGCAGAAAAAGAGCAGCGCCGGGGCTATCATTATCAACTGACTCCTTGTGTTGGGAGGAGGAATTCCGCAGAGGTTTTAGCAACCTGTTCAGAGGAGAAGTGCTCTGGAGGTGTTAGCATCCCATTTCCCTGTTTGTCTTAATTAGCCCTCATTTTTCCAGCTGATCCTTTACTATCTACACTGACTACCCGTCCTTTGCCACTCTCTCACCAACATGTTCATTTAAATAACATTCATATAAATTATAAACAAAACAAAACAGAACCCCCTCTTCCTCCACAAGGTTACTTACTTAAGCTATGTTGTCTCTGATCACTGTTGATGCCCTGGGGAAGGAATGAGCCCTAATGCACCTACTCTTTAGTGAGGTCTTGCCATCTTTGGACTTTCTGCCCCTGCTTATGAACACAAGACTTTCTGGGTTCTTCTCAGAAGTTTGAATACGAAATAATATTTAATCTTTTTCTCATGCCTGAGATCCATAGATCAGAAAATTTCAGTCACATGCATCATAAATATCAATTAGGGGAAAAGTGAAGGCATGGCCCTCTAAGACAAATGAAGGTCAAGTTATAACTGCATGGTTGTATTTAATACATAAGAAAATGAAGGGTGACAGAGGGCCCTGACATTGCATCAAGCTGAGGACCTATAGGAGGAATAATTAGCTAGAGGGCCTGCAATTTCACATGCTGATGCTTAAAATAGGAGGGCAGGAAAACTCCTTTGACTTTGACAGGAATGACAGCGAGCATAGAGAGGCACCTTGGAAAGAGGCCTGAATTGAATATAAGAAGTCGTGGCTTCTGGTCTGAACAGTGTTAACAAGGCAGGAAACACTAAGAAACTCACCATCTTTAGTGTGCTCCAGGATTCTCATATGTGAACTGGGTTTTGACCAGGTAAATTTCAAGAAAATGAGAACTGTGAACATAAAAACTGAAAACATGAATGCTAGTACTACATGGTGCTCAATCCCAGTGTACTGTCAAAGAATAAACTTGAAGGACTTAAATAAAGAGCTTTTGGACATGTTATTACTCATTCCTCTGGGATACAGTGGAGGGCCACCTTGTGCCTACAAACGGGGCAGTATGTAGGGTGGATTGCCTTCCCACTATGTAGGTGGATTTGTGCGGATGTCTATGAGTCACTCTGTTGAGATCCTCACCTAAAGATTAGAGATAGAGTTAGTGGCCAGCTTCCCCTCTCCATTTCCTTCATGATCACATTCTTTGGAGACCTCATCTTATTGCACACTTTCCTAGGCATGAATTAGTGTTTTAACCCAACACATGGGCATGGTAAGGATTATAGTAATAGATGAAGGAGCTATCTGAAAGAAAGTTCCAAGGGTCCTGGAAAGTTAAAATCTTTCCACATAAATGCATTTTCTCTCAACTATACAAAGCACTCTGGACTGGCCTCTTATGCTGTAGTGCTCACACAGGACCAAGAGACTAGGACCTTAGTTTCAACATGCTACCAGGTTTGGGTCCAATTTAATGAGTTGTAGCATCTATTGGGGCTTCAATATTCCTTCTCCTAAAATAAAAGTTTTGCTTACAATCAAATGGCTCTTTAAAATCCAGGTATAAAATAACAATAGAACAAATAAAGTCTATGTTTCTGTAGTTTTTACTCAGACACGAGGGTGTATTGTCATACATTGAGGCCTGGAAATTGAGGTGTTTGTAGATTCATGGAGAGAGGATGATGGACAGCATGCCATTGATTGTTTCCCTGGATTTTGCCCTATGTGTTTCTTTCCTTGGCTGATTTTAATCTGAATCCCTTCTGTGTAATAAACTGTAATTCTGAAAATATAAAAGCTTTCAACAGATTTTGAGTTTCTCTGTTGTAATTAATTATGCAACCTGATCATGGTTTGGGGAGCCCTAGGGCCTTGTGATCGGTGTCAGAAGAGAGAATGGTCTTAGTGCACTCTGCTGCCTCTACATTTGCAGCTGGCTAAAATTCTTGCAGAGCTTCACAGCTCTGCCTTAGGGGACTTCTAAACTTTATTTAGAACATAGCTTGGAGAACTCCATGCCTAAGGGCATTGTCAAAAACAATAGAGAGCTTGGTGGAGCACAATTAAGAGCAGGCTGTTAGCTCCATGATCCAAGCAAAGCAGCACACCAGCCAGAGGTTTAATAGAGAGAAGTAAGGAAGAAGACAGCCAAGAAGGACCTTTCTTGGCTTAGAGTCAGTACTGGGAGTCAGAAAGTCTGAACATGAGTTCATCTGCACTGACTCAGGAAGAATCATTGCAATATGTGGGACAGACTCAATAGCATCTCTGAGTTTCTCCTATGAACATAGGAGAAAAGTATGGCAGAATGGGTTCAAATACAATCTCTGGCCAAATACTAAGTGAATAAAAAGCTACAGTGGCCCAGGAAAGGCTCATTGGAACCCATGCAAGAAAATAAAATATACTTATTTCTGGGAGTCAGAAAGATATGCTCATTCCATCTTGTCAGGAGTGATAGCTGAAGAAAACTCCAAGCCACTAACTACTGGATGAGAGCAGATAGTCAGCTGTCCATTGTTTCAGTCAGCATTTTCACTGCTGTGACTAAATGACCAGCACAACAGCAGAAGAGAAAGAGTTTATTTGAGAGCTGATGGTTTCAGAGGTCTTAGTCTATAGAAGTCTGGCTCCACTCCTCAGGGTGCCAGATGAGGCAGGAACAACGTGGAGAAGAGTGTGGCAGAGGGAAGCAACTCACATGGCGATCAGAGAGCAGAGCAAGATTCCACTTGCCAGATACAAATATATACCCTAAAGCCACGCCCCAATTCCCACCTCTTCCAGCCACCCCCTACCACTTCAGTTACCACTCAGTTAATTCCTATCAAAGGATTAAATCACAGATTGGATTAAGGCTCTTACACCCCAATCATTTCTCCTCTGAACCTTCTTGCACTGTCTCACACTTGAGCTTTTGGGGGACACCTCGCATCCAGACCATAACATCAGGCAGTCAGGAAAATGGTCCCCAATTAAGGTCTTATTCAAATGCAAAAACTATGAGGCTTACCTGGTGGGAACATTCCAGTCAAAGTTTAGGTGAATCCAAATGGGAGTTACAGGAAGGATTAAAATTCAAAGGTTATATTTTTTCCATACATTTTGGTCAATGCTCATAGCCAAAAGCTAAACAAGGCCTTACGCTAGCACACCAAATAGTATCCTGTTATCAGGTCCCCTCCTGCATTTCAGGAGTTCTATTTCTTCTTTTTTCACTCAAATAAGTCCTACTCCATTTACTATTGCACTCGGTTATTTTCTGTGGATTTTATTCTTCAAATATGCAAGACAAGAACCCAGAAGGAAACTGGTGAAGTGGGGAATCTAATTTCATTTCAAAGTATGGTTTTACTACTACTCAAGCCAGAAATAGACAGGAAGTCAGTGTAGATAGGTAAATCAAGTCAGATTGGATCAAGGAGGCCAATTTGCGTTTGGGAAGGTGGAGAGGTATTGAAATGCTAATGCCTTCAGGGCCCTTCCTCCACCCTTATCAATATAAACTGCCCCTGCTCCAACCTGTTGCTAAGATGACCTGTCCCAGGGATTGTCCCTCCCTCCAGGCAGTTGTTAATTACACCGCCTTCCTGCCCAAATCATTCCACCTGGGCCCTTTGCCCTGATCATCTGCTTTTCACCTTTTGGCCATCCCATCCAGCATCTCCTGGGCCTAATCATGTAGGCAGGAAGGAGAGAGATAAGGGGAAGAGAGCAGGAGAACAAGGAAGCCTAGGACATATAAAAAGGCACAACATGTGTACTTCTTGGTATGCCCCCTTATACCTCCTGGGAGAAGTAGATGTTACCCCTTTTTAAATAAAGCCTACTTTATATGCTTGCCTTGGTGTGCTTCTCTAATGTTCAAACTTCAACATGTGAAGAAGCAGAACTTGTCACCAGTAACCCACGGTATCACTACTTGACTTAATATGGAATAAAAGTATTAAACCCTGAACTTTGATATCAGTCTTGAAGCCTCAAACATATCTAATTAATGCAAAGGGTAAAAATCTAACTTACTAAGTGGGAAATAAACAACCCACGACCAGCAAGTAGCTTATGTCAATCTATGAATGACCCCTCAGCATCCAGATCAAATATAATCAAATATAAAAACAAGGGAAAAAAAAAAAACTGAGCAAGGCCATCAGGAACTGCATTCTTGGGGAGAAATGGACTTTTCAGAATTAGTCCATTCGTATTACTAAACAAATAAACAGATGACCTGTATAGAAGAGAAATCAATATCCAGAGTGCTAAAATACCTAAAGTTTCTTCAAAATTGTGAGACATGAAAGAAGTAGGAGGGTGTGGTTAATAAGCAGGAAGTAAGCATGCTAGCAGGCAAGCAAAAACACAACAGGAAACAACAAATGTGCCTTTGAAGGGTCGGTGATGGCTAGACCAGTAGGCAAACACTTCCAAACAGCGACTATATACATATTCAAGGACTAAAGAAAACCCTATTTAAATAACTAAAAGGATGCACTTTAGACTATATACAATTATCATTAAATGATTCTCAACATGAGAGCCAAAACAATTCAATAGAGATAAGTTTTTATTTTTTTTCAAAGGTTGGATATTTTCTGCTTTTCACACAGAAAAATTAACAACCACAAAAGACATGATCAGGAACCCAAATGTACTAACTGAAATTACAAAACTCTTAGGGGAGTCGTGGGAACAAATCTTTGGTTTGTTAGATATTAGCATTCAAATCACAACAGTTATATTGGACTACATGAAAACTCTTGTTCTATGAATAATATCATCAAGAAAGTGAAAGACAAGCCGGGCGCGGTGGCACAATCTGTAATCCCAGCATTTAGGGAGGCTGAGACAGGAGAATCTCGAGTTCAAAGCCAGCCTCAGCAATGGTGAGGTGCTAAGCAACTCAGTGAGGCCCTGTCTCTACATAAAACACAAAATAGGGCTGGGGATGTGGCTCAGTGGTCGAGTGCCCCTGAGTTCAATCTCCAGTATCAAAAAAAAAAAAGTGAGAGACAAATTATAAAATAGCAGGAAATATCTGCAAATCATATAGCAAATGAAAGATTTACACTAAGAACATATATAAAATAAAACCTCTTACAACCCTATAACAAAAAATAAATGAATTCTATAATAGGCAAATTATTTGGATAGCCATTTCTTCAAACTATATTTCCAGATGTTCAATAAGCACATGAAATATCTTAACATCACTAATCATTAGAACAATTCAAATGAAAATTATGATGAAATACAACTTCATAGCTACTAAGATGTCAAAAGACAGACAAGCATTCGTGAAGATGTGGAGAAATGGAAATACAAGCACTGCTGGTACAAAAATAAAATTATTCAACTGATTGGTAAACTGGTAAAATTGGTAAAATTATTCAACTGATTTCTCAAACTGTTACATATAGAATCACCATCAGATCTAGTAATTCCCTCTCTAGGCATACACCCAATAACAATGAAAGCACGTGTTCATGCAAAAACTTGTATATGAATGTTTGTACCAGCATTATTCATTATTATCTGTCTTTCTTTTCTTTCATTCTCAAACTCCCTTCTTTCTTTCCACCATTTTTTCCCCTCCATTCTGTTTTCTCTTGAAGGCTGTCTTCCTCTTTCTTAAGATATCATCCAGTAAACAAGAAAATGCATGTACTTGAGTGAACACAGGAGCTACCGAGAGAAGGTTATGCCTAACACACAATGGGTGAAGTTGCCCATATCCAAAGACTGGCTTTAGAAGGTAACAGAAATACCTACAGATTTTAGGGGCAATTATTCATTTCCTTGCAGCAAATGATGAGAATTCTTTTCTCACCTTCCTTTTGTAATATTTAGGCAATGCTCTTTGCTTATAAATACAGTTCCTTTTTCCTTTTGAGATTCCTATAAAAATATTCAGTATTATTTAAAAATGTTTCAACATAAAAATATTTATCCAATAAGCACAAACAACAGATAATCTCATATAGAAACCAATAGGGTGCCTAACATTCAGAGTTGTCTGTCAAAAAAATCTAAGTACTTCAAAGCATGCAAGAGGACAGTAACTATCAAAAATCAGATATAAATATGGATCAGATTTATTAAGTGATTTCACTTTCAAAATGGTTTTAAGTACTTTATCTTTTTAGCAAAAATTTGCCCCATGTGGTATCAGGGTACCTGTACTAAAAAGAGGAACTAGTTCAAACTACCCTGACAAGACGTGGTGCCCCAAGAGCGGAACAGCAGAGTAGACCTTCTGGCTGCCACTGTTAAACTCTTGGCAAAACTGGAATGTGGCATTCCATGTCTCCCAAGCTGATTGTACTCTGCAGCTGGGCCTTTGGAAAATGACTGAGTCATGAAGTGGGGAACTCAGGTGAGGGATTAATGACTTTATAAAAGAGGTACCGGAGAGCTAGTTCACCCTTTTAGCCAGTTGAGGACCTAGTGAGAAGCTGCCATCTCTGAGCCAGAAAACAGACCCCCACCAGACACTGAATACAACAGCACCTGATCCTAGAATCCTTAGTCCCCAGAAATGTGAGAAATAAATGCATGTGGTCCTCAAAGGACCTGATTTATAGTATTTTGTTATAATAGCATGAAAACTCAAAACACTGTTTCTCAGCTTATTCTAAAGCAGTCCTTATGAAATTCAAGCTTGTGCTTTAGAGTCTATCATTGACTTGAGCAGATGCACACTTCATACTCCTTAGTTATACCTGGTTTTTTACTCACACTGGGTGAAGAAATTCTAATATTATCTAGACTAAAAATTGGAAGTTGGACTTTACTAGTTGCACAGAGTATTGGGTACTTTCCAGAATCACTACAGTCTAAGAAATGTTATTTTAACATGGAGAAATAATACCCTTTCTATTTTCCCAAGATTTGTAGCTTATGTTAGTCATTTTTATGTTGCTATAGCAAAATACTTGAGATAGTCAACTTATAAGGAGAAAAGGTTTATTTTGGCTCAAGGTTTCCAAAGTTTCAGAATATAGTTGGTTGGTTGCCTTGCCTTTGCACCTGTAGCAAGGCAAGTATATCATGGCAGGGAGCACATGGTAGAGGGGGTTACTCATTTAAAAGTAGTTGGGAAACAGAGAGAGGAAGTGGCCAGGATCCTAATATCCCTGTCTGTGGCATGTCCGCATGACATCACAGATTTCCACGAGATTTTCCCTCTTATGTGTGCCACTACTTCCCAATCACACTCCAAGTTGTCAACTAAGCCTTTAGCATCTGGGACTTCAGGGCATATTTAAGCTCCAAATCATAATATTCTGACCCTGGTCTCAAAGGCTCATTCTTGTCTTGAAATGCAAAAATGCATTTAGTCCATCTCCAAGAATCCCCTCTTAAAAGTTTCAATATTTCTTAAAATTCCAAATCCAAAGTTTTCTCTGAAATTCAAGACAACACAGCTATGAGCCCTTGTTAAAATAGAAACTGAAATTACATACGTCTATGATACAATGACACAAGGTAAATCTCCCCATTCCAGAAGAAAGGAATTGGAAAATAATGAGGAACTAAAGGAAAGCAAGACCGAGACTCAGCAGGACAAACGTCAATCCTGCAGCTCCATGCCATCTCAGGCACAAAGTGGCATGCTAGAAGCTCTGAAAGGCTTGGGCAGCCTCTCCCCTATAGCCGTGCTAGATGCAAGCCACATAGCTACTTTCTTAGGCTGACTCTCATTGCCCACAGTTCCACATTGCTGGCGTCTCTAACTTTCTGGGGTCTCCACTGCAGCCTTGGCTCTATTCTCAACAGTCATCCTTTACCGTGCCAAGGGACACTTACAGGGATGCTCACGCTGCCTGGTCTGCAAGACTTTCCTTTGAAATCTTGGTGGAGGCCTTCCTGACTCAACAACTCTCACATTCTGCATTCCTGAAAAATGAGCATCATGTGAATGATTTGCTGCCAGCAGGAACTGTGCTGTCTCCCTGGAACCACCGCTGCAGTGGCACCCGAGTGTCTTGGTGCCTGAATATGGGGAAACATTTCCTTAGGCAGTCTTATAAAAGCAAGGTACTTTGGAGTCCTTTTCTCAAAGCAATGCATTTTTTAAAAATTTACATTTTTACACATGTGGTCCTTGGATTGATGCGGTCTTGCTGATGACTGAAATTTCCTCAAGGTTTTTTTCCTGTTGTTCAGAGGTATAATATTTCTCCTCTTTCTAACAGTGCCAATCTCTTTAACCACCATACCTTCCTCACCAGTGCCTTTAGACATGCTCCTTTTATGGACAAACTGCAAGTTTTAAGAATCTGATTCTCACTGTAAATTTGGCTATAAACCTCCGGAAATACCTAATACCTGAATGTCTGAATGTTTTGCTTTCTCAAAATTTCCTCCATCAGGTAAATGAGTCCATCAATTTTAAATTGCCTCACACGAAGCCTCAGGGTATGAACAAGATGTAAACATATTTGCCAGAAGGTAACATGTGTGGACTCTAGTTCAATTTCCCACGAATCCTTCTTCTCACCTGAAACCTCAATAACACAGCCTTTGCCGTCTCCATGTGTCATAGCATTCTTTTCTTCTCAGCCCTCACCGGAATCCCAAGCACCCATTCCATACTACTTAGAGCATTGTTGGATTTCAGTACCCTGCATCTCCAGACTTTCCAAATGACTTCCAAAAATCAATTCCAAAGGCTTCTGAACCACATCATCATGCCGTCCCAGCAGTGACCTCACTTCTCAATATCAATTTGCCTGTGTTCGTCCATCTCTGTGACAAAATACCTGAGATAATCAGCTTATAAAGAAGAAAGATTTATGTCAGCTCATAGTCTCAGAGGTTTCAGTTCATGGTCATTTGGCTGCATTACTCTGGGCCTATGGCAGCACGTTACCTCATGGCGGGAGTGCATGACCTAGAAGATTTGTTCACTCGTGATGACCAGGAAGAAAAAAGAGAGAGAAAATGATGACAATCCCAATATCTCCTTCAAGGGCTCATCCCCAGTGACCTAATTTCACTCCAGTAGGCCCTGCCTCTTGAAGGTTCTACTACCTCCTACTTTGCTACAAGCTGGTCACTAAGCCTTTAGCACAAGGGCTTTGGGGGACATGTAAGATCCACTATAGCACATGGTTTTAGTTATTCCTCCCTAGATTAAAATCCTTATATTTGATACTCTCACTGTCACCTAAATATACTTAATAGCATGGATAATAAATGGCTTAGGAGTGACAGAAGAAAGTCTTCCAACCTGGGGCATTAGGTACTGCTATAGTTGCCACTTGGTTTTGACACTCTGGAGATAGTTTAGATACACCTGAACCCCCAGGCTGTAGGACCACAGTATACTCTGCTGTCCTTATCAGACCAAGGCAGCACTCTTAAGTTGGGCCCCTGAGTTGGGGGATAGCTGGTTTAATTTTTAATGCATATTGCCTATTTGCCTGAGGGATTCCGATGAAAACCATGTGCTAGGAATTTCAAAACTTTTTATTTATAGAAGAAAATGATCAGCTCAGAAGTAGGATTATGGATGTACAATGAGTCCCAGGTGTCGGAAACACTTATGCAACCTATAAAACTCTCTGATGAGGCTTCTTCCCTGAGCTTCGCAGATAGTTCAGTTTGTGTTTACGCAAATGAGAAAACAAATCAGTAGTTAAAAGGAACACCGCTGTGCTAACACATTCACTTTCACTTTATAACCAGATGATGTCAACGAATGCAGTTTTCCACAGTGGGGACTCTGCCAGTCAGGGGAGTGTGCAGAATGTCCCCCTCCTGCTGAGGTGGCACAAATAGATTCATCTTTGTTAACCCAAATCAACAAAAAGTGGACTGGCTTTGTGCAGACACGGATGTAACATGTTACATGAGCCTAGATGAGTGGATTTAGAGTTAAGTGACAGAGGTCTTGGATTTACACAAACTCCAGCCATCCATTTCCTAGGGCTACTATAACACATTACCCCAAATAGGGTGGCTTAAAACAGCAGAAGTTTATCAGCTCATGGTACCAGAGGACAGAAGTCTAAAATCAAGCAGGGTTGGTCCTTTCTGGAGCCTCAGAAAGAGCCTTCCCATGCCTTTCCCCTAGTTCCTGGTGGCTACCAGCTACCCATGATATTCTTTGACTGAGTGGCAGCATAGTTTTTTAAAAAATATTTTTAGTTATATGTAGACACAATATCTTTATTTTGTCTGTTTATTTTTGTGTGGTGCTGAGGATCGAACTCACTGCCTCACATGAGCGAGGCAAGCGCTCTACCACTGAGCCCCAGACCCAGCAGCATAGTTTTAATCTCTGCTTTTGCTTACTTTTCTCCATGCTCCTTTTGTTTATGTCTGGTCCAAATTTCTGTATTTTTGTAAGGATACTAATTCCTGAATGAGGACTAACTCAATCCAATTTGACCTCATCTTGAGCTGATTACATGTGCATAGATCCTATTTATAGGTTCCAGGGGTCAGGATTTCAACATAGACTTCTTATATTCAGAATTCGGCCTACAGTCTGTGTTAGAATTTGACTGACTGAGCATATTTGGGAGCTGGAGAAGGGGCTATTCATGTACTTCTGTCTTGAGAAGTATCATGGAGGGGAAGTGGTTGAGGCAGGGAGAAAGCACTTGGGCTTCAGAGGCTCTACCAGGACAAATTAGCAAGATCAGCTGCTCCTTAGTCAGGAAAAGCACAGATGTTGCCCCTGTTCACCCCAGGAAAGCCCTCTGTGTTCAGGTAAATCTGTGTCTACACACAAATACTTGATGTGAGTGTTGTGCAGGTAAACTCCTGAGAGTGAGAGGTCCCTCTATTTTTATCTACTCCTTCAGCAATATTTAATCCCAGTGTAGAGCAGTGTTTTCTTCCCTGCCTATATGACCTATGCCCAGTTCAAGTATAATTTTGTCAAAATTTCTGATACACCTACAATGTATAAAAATTAATTATGCATATTATATGTTTAAATATCAATATGACTACATCACATATATATTATATATTCATAATTAATATTGTTATACATAAATAAGCAAAGATATATTCTATAATTATGTATAATATGACAATTATTATGTTCATACTAATATAAAATCTATTAATTTTATATATTTATAAAATGTTTTATTTAACTATATCAAATGTATATATACATACACTAAGAAATTTGCATAGTACACATTTAATATGACTATATTATGTTATATATTATAATTTAGTATAGTTAAATGTATATGAAATGGAGGCTAAAGACTCATGCAATACATATATATAAAAGAAATAGTATAAAAGTATATTCTTATACTTTATTATTTTATTTTCTTATATTTATTTTCTTATTTTATTTTCTTATACTTATTTCCTATAAGAAATCTACTTTTATACTCTTCCTTTCATTGGTTTTTAGTTTTTGGAAATTTATTATTCATTTACTTGGTCCATCAAATTTCATTACATAGAAAATAACATAAAAAGATCAAACTTTATCATTAGAGAGCAAACTGAAAAATTTCAAGAAGAGAGACACATTGAGCAATTGATTTATATTTTATGCTGTATAGCCCTTTCTCCAAGTGCAGGAGATAGTTAAGGTGTGATCACTCATTTGTACACAGCGAATGTGTAGACTGTGACACTCAGTAGACTGTGACATTCCAGGAGCAGCCCGCATGTGTAAGAATGTGAGCTTAATTCTAGACTTTCCAATTTACTCAACTTCGTCACTTATAGTCACTCTAAACTTGGCCTGTTTATGCCACTGTAAATGCAGGGAATGAAAATAGCTCATTACAGACATTGGGAAGAGGTAAGGTCATCAAATGAGCTATAATACCTGCAAGATTTGGTCACTAGTAAAACATTATGCAAGTTTGTCAGATTGCCTCTGAGTTTATATGATACATGCTAAATAAAGTGGAAGGATCTATGTCCTCCTTAGGGTTCAGACGAGGTTAGTGTCAAAGTATTAAGGAGGAGATTGTTACAAATGCAAAGCAGTCTACTTTGATTAATCTAATTCAATCCTCATAAGTCTCTGATGTCATTATTGATTCAATTGTATAGTTGAGGAAATAAAAATTCAGCAAGGATAAGTAATCTTCTCTGATTACACCTTGATTCAAAATCACAGCATCTCAGGAAGTCAGAATCTGTTGACTACACCCAACTCACTCTCATCTGTGTGCATGTCCTTGGTGGTGAAAGATGCTTTTTGTTTCATAGAACTCTGGAGACTAATCTGTTATTTTAAACAGAGATATGGCTCTGTAGGTGAAAAGGAGACAGATTCATATTCAGAAGATTACAATGAAAAATAATAATTTAAATAAAGCCTTACCAAATTTCCTTCCTTACACTCTCAACCATCTGTATTTTCTTTCTTTCTTCAAGTGCAATCTGGCTTCTCAACATTCTGACAGTGGTTGCAGGGAAAGCAAGAAATACTGAAAAAAAAAAGAAGAAGAAGAAAGTTCTTTTAAGGCCTCAGGGCAGGCTCTGAGTTCTCTAGAAGGATTTGCTTTGCACCCCTTGGTGAACTTCTGTGCATATCAAAACCTTCTGCAAGACATCCTCGCTTTTCTTTCAGATATGCAGTTCAGTGATAATGTTTACCATCTGTATACGTCCTTGTGCATGTTTGTGACAATCCCAGATTTCCAACCTTTAAAATAGGAAATTGGGTTTTGCACATTTTCAAATTCTTTCAAATTTTACTTGAGACAAAAGTGTGAATTTTATGAATACCTCCAAGAATCTGCCTACCTGGAACATCTAGAATGCTGTTTTGGTTTATGACTTAGATGTCCCCCGCCTAAGGGTCATGTGTTGGAGGCATGGTGGACAGCCTGTCGTGTTATTGGAAAGTGGTGACATTTTTAAGAGATTGGGCCAGTGGGAAGAAGTCAACTTATGGGGCAAATGCTCTTGAAGGGGACGTTAGGCTCCTGGCCCATTCCTTTCCCTCTTTGCTTCCCAGTTACAATGACTTAGCATCTTTGTCCACCACCTACTCCCCACCAAGATATTCTGCCACAGGCCCAAACCAACAAGACCAAGTTACTAAGGACTAATTCTTCTGAAACTAGGATTCAAAGTAAACTTTTGTCCTCTAAAATTTATTTTCTCAGGTGTTTCTTCATAGCAAGGGAAAGCTAACAAAATATACATGTTTTTTCTGGCCTGGAGCTAGATACTAATGTCATTTCTCCAACTAGATGATTTTGTAACACTTACTCATGCTGTTTACATTTATTATAAGGTTTTCTCCTTCAGATAGCCTGTCCAAACAACCTTTCCTCCTGGTCTGAGTTGGATGTATTTAATTTACACGGAGAACATTGAGCTTACCTAAAATGTTGAGCAGATTGAGAACAGAAATTCTGTTTAACTCTCTAATGCCTCCTATGGCATCTGAATCAAGGAGATGTTTTCTTCAAAAATCAATCAATCAGTTAATCAATGTATATGTAGTAATACACAAAGATCAAACAGTATGATTTATAACCTAAGTGGAACATTGACATAAACTACATGAAGTTTAGATGGAGAAGAATTGTGTAGTCCTCTCAAAACACTGGACCATGCCTTTGGGTATGATAGGACTCAGTTCTTATCAACATGATCTCTGGTTCCCTTCCTTTGGGCATAGGATCGTGTTGGTCTACCGATGTGTTCCAATTTACACATGACAAGGTCACTTACCTAGGTAATTGAAATACCTCTTTGGGACAAAGAACTTAAAAGCTGTGATGTGATTCTTCATGCTGCCCTTTTCTTTGACCTGGACTCAGGGGTCCTTCCATACTGCACACTAGGTCCAAGGCTGAGTGCTGATTAAGTCAGACATCGATCCTTGCCAAACTGTTAAGGTTTGTGACCAAAACCCAAACTTTTTGTTGCTTTAAGCCACTGAGATTTGGAATCTTTTTTATGGCAGCAAAACCTACTTTGTTCAGACTTTTATGATTAGAATTACCTATACATTAAGCTTTTGAATATAATCATCTTGATTTACATTGATGATATTTGATTATTATTATTCATGATGGGTGCTGGAAGATACTTGGATAATTCTATTTCTTGGACAACCTTCAATATATATTTTCTTTCTAGGATCAAATGCAAATGCATGTGAGAGTCTGTCTTGAGGAATGTGTACTCTAACTAAATGAAGGTCCATTCCAGTCCCTTAAGATATTTTTAAAACAAAAGAAGGATATCTCTATTTTGTACTGGATTTAGAAAAGTTTCATTTACTTTTAATTTGTAATATGTCTCTTAGAGAATATTCAAACTTTAAGTATCTGTGTCTTAAATGAGAAAGGAATAACTATAACTAAATTTCATCACTTTGGAGCATTTCAAGAATAAAGCATAAGGGGGGGGGATGGTTTCCTCTAGGGGATGGTTTCCTGGAAGAGGTGACCAGGGTGTACATGTGCTTGATTGTGGATAAAAAATGTACCCTCCAACATCTGAGGATCTATGGTATAGAAATCCTGCTTGAATCACTGATATTATTTAGGAAGAAAAATATTACCAACTGGGGCTAAGAAACCAGACAAATCTAATATCTAGTTATGGTTTAATATTTTAATGAGTGAAAACAGTGATTTTTTTGTTCAAAATTACTTCTGAATTGCTGTTTGGAATTTCAGGTCTACTCAATGACCCACTGAAAACAATGCAATATGAATTAGGGCCTCTTATTCCCCCCGGAAAACAACACTTCCCTCCCTGATTTTTGGTTAAAAATTCCTCTTGATCAAGCAGGCAGCATATTAGCAGCTTCATGTCTTACCATTTGTGAGGAGGTGACAGAATCGTGACACTGTGACAGCACGAGAGAGGAGGGGCTGGCTGCGAAAGTCCAGACACCAGGGCAGAGCTCCCACCTGGGCACTTTCTACCTCAGCATCCACTCTAAGAACTCTAGATTTATCAATTAATTCTATTATCCACAGCTCAAAACACTAGCCCACTGTTTTTACAGATTCCAGAAACTGAGACAGAGGACTAGGTGAATTGTTCAAGGCTGATGGCTAGTAAGTTAAGGGATGAGCTTGATACAGAAGCAGATACAGACTCCATGATCTCATTGGAGTAAAATCCATAAGTCACTATGCGTGACCACATGGAGAACCAACTCTCAGTTGGGTTCAGGGTACTGTTTTGGAAGAAAGAAAGGGTGCCACCTGGAAGCTTTATTGCCTTCTAGTATATTTTGTTTTTACCATTTAACACGTATTTGCTCAGTTTTGCATACAATTCAGCTTTCCAGAAATAGATTTTTTTTTTTCTCCTGAAGCTATGAATAGGTAAATTTCAAAGACATGGAGAAATTTAAAGTTACAAAATCTCAATGGTTAGAAACAACAAAGTATGTTTCTTGCTCCAAATACTTAGAAATTGGAGGTTGATTGTGGTTGGGCTGAATATGTGCTTTTCACTTTTTGATTCTGGGCTGAAGAAAGAGCCTCTAATTATGAGTCTTTCTAGTGTCAGAGAAAAAAGAGAAGTGGTAGAAAAAAATGACAAATCTTAAAGACTATGTTCATTTGAATGTGATACTCCATTGACCAAAGCAGTAACATGGCCAGATTTGGCATTAATAAAGTGGAAAACTTTTTTCTGCAGAAGAGGGGGACCTTGTATGGGTGGGCAACACAGAAGTTGGTGAATATTTTGAATAAATAGTACAATCTCCTACTACACTCAACCTCAGAACCCTTAATTTCCACTGAGGTGTTTACTTCACTCCACACTGGCTGACAAACCACCTATTTGATAATGCAGGCTTAGAAAACAGAAATTTTAGTGTAGAGCTCGGGGTATTGCCGTACCTTTTCTACATTGTGATTTCTCCTATATTTCCCAGTTCACTATGCAGAAATTGAATTTCCACACAAAGATCGTTATTATCCCTGAACAAATAATATGATGTCAAACATTATGTAGACACTTAAGTCTATGTTGATTTGTTTGTTTGAGGTTTCTCATTCTTCTCTTTCCAGATACTCCCAAGAGAAACATTTGCTTTAAAATTTCCCTGAGTCCCATAATAATGAATTCATACTAGTTTACTAAACTGGATATTATACTCAATCTTACTTTCTGCCACTTAAGCCTACTCTCTCAGAGGGAACAGAATAACTTCAAGGATGCCTTCGCCCTTCTTTCCTCACCTCTGCCAACAATGCACTATTTACATAAGCCTGCTATTGACTTAGGACTTAGCCTTCTTTATCCAGCTTGAACATGACAAAATCCTTAAGAGAAAACGGAGGGATATTTTCCCAGCCTTTTAATCATTATTCTTTTCCCTCCATGGGACTCTTGCCAAATCTTAGCTCTGGGTCTGGCCCTCAATATCTGAAGGCATTTTCACATTCTAGTCCCTCTGTGGTCTCTTCCTGGATTTATCCCAGCTTTCTAAATGCAACTTAAAAATAAAAATGTAAGGAGAGAATAAAAGAACTAGTTTAATGCATTCCACACATTCTTCTCTTTCAGACTTTTACCTATGCACAGATTATAATCAGAACTTCTTTTCCTTGTCTCATGTCCAAGATTTGAAATACCTTTGAAATTCATCACCTTTGAACTTTTCCATTATGGATCAGTCTTTCTTCTCACTTGAATTTTTATTCTTGGAGCTATTTGTTGAGTTCTTTCAGTGTACAAGGTTTAACACATCATTGCAGATGTGTGGCCTTGCAGGGTCAAAGAGGAAAGGAAACTTTCATGTGGAAATCCAGGCAGCCTGGGCAAGAGTGTAGATATAATGAAGATTCCTTAGTGCCTGTGTTAGTCAGTGTGTGTGCATGTGTATAGGTGAAAGAGGGATTTGTTATGAGAATTGGCTCCCAAAAAAGGAAAATGAAGGTTAAGAAGTCCCACAATCTACTGTCTATAAAGCAGAGAACCAGGAAAACCATTGGTGTACTTCGATTGTTACTCAGTCTCCTGTTTCAAACACTAACATCTTCCAGAAACACCTTCACTGACACAACAAAATTGCTTCTACAAGCTGTACTCAGAGAAGTCAGACAAATCAGTAAAGGTTTCAGTAGCATAATACTATCATGTAACAATAAACCCAAACATTATGTACAACTATAATGTGCCAATAAAAATATGGGAAAAAAAGTTAAGTGGCATAGTTATGATCTGAGTCCAGATCCGTTTTATTTAAAAGCCTTCGTGGTCTTCCCAGCAAACTTCTTTATGTCTCAAATAATATCATCATAGCAATAAGTTCTTTTTTTTAATGAAGAAATTTCTTTCCCATGCTTCTTGTTTCCATATGGAAGGAAGCCTGTTAGTGTGACTCCTCTGTCCTTTAACCAGGTTAGACAGGCTGTGTGTGTTGTTTGTTGGTCACTTATAGAAGAGCATGTGCAGAGGTTTGGTCCAGTCTGCCCCTCTTGGCTCCCTTTGGAACCTGCCCATCAATGCAAGAGGCATGGTCTGTTGCACCTGAAGCCCCAGCAATAAAGGCCTCTCCCAGTTCAAGAGTGCTTGTGATGGCATGAGCAAGAATGTCTAATTCTGGGCAAGATTTTAAGAAACTCACTCTTCCTATGCAATTAGCCACATCCACCTGCTCAGATTTTAACAGTAGCAGAGAAAATATGTTCATCTTCCTTGACCCTATTTCTAGCTCTATTTCAGTGGGTTTTAACCTGAGACAAGAAAACACATTTTTTGACTCCTCTCCTGAGTGATTGTCCAGATAGGCCTTTTTAAATGATGCCCAAAGATAGACGTGTTTCACTGTTTATCTGGGAGGCCAGATGATTGTAGCGTGGTGTTTTGGACAAAGTTTAAGCCTGCACTGTATGAGGATATCCTAGGAAGATTACTTGGAAGAGAAAAATGGTACTGCTCTCGGAGATGTAAAAAGTGTATCATGTAGCCAGGTGCGGTGGCACATGCCTGTAATCCCAGCACTTTGGGATGCTGAGACAGGAGAATCGTGAGTTTAAAGCCAGCCTCAGCAATAGCAAGGTGCTAAGCAACTGAGTGAGACCCTGTCTCTACATAAAACACAAAATAGGGCTGGGAATGTGTCTCAGTGGTCGAGTACTCCTGAGTTTAGTCCCCGGTACAAAAAAAAAAGTGTATCATGTGCCAAGATCTCATGATAACATCTGAGGCATAGTTACTATTCAATGGATGAAATTAATAATAAAATTAGCATATCCTTTAATGTATAACATACTCATGCATTGTGTTAAATGAAGTAAACATATCATTTTCAGACTATTTTTCAATCTTCCTCCCATCAGCATATTTCAGAAGAGGGAACTGATTAATGTCATAGAGATGAATCTGAGGGTAAGTGACCTAACTAGGGTTATGCAGTTTATGAACCGTGGCTCTGGGCCATTAACTGAATTTGTTTTAACCTCAAACTTGCGGTTAAAACCTCTTCCAGGGGATGCTCTCTGCACCCTCAACTCTAATTACTTTGAATGGTTTTCTTGTTTTGCTTCTGTCTTTGACCCTTGTCTAAAGGTTTAGACATCGCCTTGGTCAACTGCTGCCTGTTATGATTTCCTAGTTTCCAATTTGGCTTTCCATGACCCTGAGTAGATATCATCATGTATTAATTTATTTAATTGTTTTATCAGTCTTTACTGTGTGCCAACTTTGTAAATAAGTAAATCTAGTCCTTATCCTCATTGTAGTAAGGCAATCTTCCTATGTGGTCAGGGAATTTTACTGTATGCAACAGTCCAACCAAGCTCTTATAAGTCTGTATGTCAAATTAATACCTCCCCAAAAAGGATTCCATTTTTTTCCCAGGAAATTGGATGCATTCTTACACAGGATTCACAGTTGAAGTCTTACTGTCTAGTCTCTTTTTCTCTAAGGTTCTTAAACATAAATAAAAATAGGATATGAACAGCAGGAGACAGAGAACTCACACTAGAATTTTTTTTTTCTTTTGGAAGATAAACACCACTGCTCATACCATGCATGAGCAACCACGGTAGCCTTTCAGTAATTGAAAGAGATGCAGGTTCAGTGTTATAAAGAATCGTGGTAAATGTGGAATAGAAAAAGATGATTCAGAATCATGTTGGCTGAGAAGAAGTTCCTCTTATTGTCTGGGGTTTTGTCTTCGAGTTTATTTTCATGGAGAGCTAAGGTTGTGGGCTGTGACTTCTTCATTCTAGGTGTGGATCAACTTGTCTACAAAGAAATTCTCACTTTGGATTTCTGGCCTGCCAAATGGGACCACCATGGCAAAAACCCAGTGAGAAGTGCTTTGTTTAGGAGCAAAATATGAGAAGCTGAAGTGAGATTCTCAATATTTAGCTACAGTTTTCACAGCAAATACCACCCTTGTACAAGTAAAGATCTTTTTAGCTATTTTTTTAAAAAAATTCCCCCATGTATATGGTACTGCACATTTTTGGAAACCTAACACCTTCCCCAAATTGTATTTATTACTGTGATTATTTGAAAAAGTCAAAGTAGAGTGAGTAGGGCTTTCCCTCTATGTGACTTCCACATTTCTGGGTGAGACTCATACTTCTTGGTCCCTGAAGGCAGAAATGACATTGATTCCAATTCAAACTTTCTTACCCTTCATCACTTGGATGCCCAGATCTCTGGCCCCAAGAGCCACATTTCTTAGAAAATGGTCATTAAATCAGCTTGTTCTCCTGTATTCTGCTCTTCATACAATTCAGAAATCTTTGGAGTCACTTTGGGAAAAATGTAAGTCATCAATAGGGGCTGCTTTGTCTACCTTGATGGAGCAGACTTGCTCTGAAAGGGGCAGGTGGTTGCAGTGGGCAGTTATGTAACAGACTGACTCAGGATTTGTTTTACATTTAGGAAGACCATTTGAGTGCCCCAAAATCTGATCCAAATATTTGGGTTCACTTAGTTGTAGTCACAGGTCGAGTTCTTGTGGTAGTACTTGCAGTCATAAGCAGAGCAGTCATCTCAGGCAGAATGGGAGCTTGGGGAGAAGATGGACACCTGAGAGCTGGAGGGGAGTCACAGTCTGCTGCTGATGGTGAGGGCATCCTCTCTCCTTCATGACAGATGTGATGGTACCTTGGGCAGCAGTGATGTTGAAACTTTCTCTGTCATGCATAAGAATTTTTTGTACCACTTATTGAGCTCAGTGACTAGATGGGTTTGGATCATAAACTAGCCAGGATTGGCTAGTGTGGCCCAAGGGCTAATTTGGAGCTCAGAAATGTCAGATGAAAAGCTGTGGCAAAGATGAAGGTGCTAGAATGGCTGGAGGTTAGAGCTGCTTCTTTAGAGTCAGAAAGAGGCACTGCCAATAGTATCAGTCACTTGGGTCTTTTCACAGAACTCTATGATAGTACCTCATCTTACAACTTATTCATGATCCAGCTAGTCTGCAGCAGTGGCCACGGGAACGTTTGGTGTATGGGACCTAGGAGAGGTCACCCTGAGATGAAGCTGGAGGTGAAGTTTAGTGTGAGGACTGCAAGGCTCCATTCCCTATGGGGGCATTGCTAGACAGGACGGCATACCTCATCAGGTTACCAGGGGATGGCTTTGGGGGATACCATCCTTTTAGTGACCCACCCTGTTAGGACTCCATTCTGTTGATTATATGCTGTATGTACCTTTGTTTGTGCCCTGGATTGGGTTTAAGGGAGCTGGATTTGTTCTAGACTGGAAATGCACTTAACTTGGGAAGAACTGGCCTCTCTCTCTGCTCAACTAGAGACAGCATGTCATCCTGTCCTAGGAGAGGTAACTCTACCTCTTTCTGCTCTGTAAGAAGACAACATGGCATAGATTTCTACTTTCTTTTTCTCAACGAGTGGATTTTGAGAAAGCCAGTCCATAAATTGCCAGGATCTACACAGGAGGCAATTTTATAGCAGAAAATTCACTTCCCACTGTCCCTTAGAGAGAAGGGCAGGCCGAAAGATCCAAGGGTAACCTTCAGGGCTGGCACAATCCAAGAGAAACAAAAGACAGGAAGGTGCCACTGCTCAGGCCACTTCTTGGTGTTGCTGGAGAAGATGTTCTGCCATGATCACCTCTCCCTGGGAAGCTTAGTGATCCTTCACTGGCCACAGAAGGCACCCTCCAACAGGCCAAGACCTTGACTACTAGGTGTGGTCCCTGTCCTTGGATAGTGATATAATTTGGATATGTACTATATCCCCCAATGGCCCATATGTTAATCTCCAGCTTGATCTTTAGCTCTAGGATACTGGGATGGTGGAGCTTTTAAGTGGTAGAATCTGAAGGTAGGATCTAGTCTTAGGTCACTAGGAGTGTGCCCTTGACTGGGATTGTGTGACTTGGTCTCTTTCTCTTGGATTTTGCTTCCTGGCTGCTGTGAGGTGAGTAACTTGCTTCACCATGTGCTTGTCCTCGCCACAGGCACAAAAGCAAGGGGGCCCAGTGGCCATGGACTGAAACCCCCAAAACTTCTGAAACTGTGAGTCAAAATAGACATTTTCTCCCTATAAGTCGATTAAGATGTGATAAGTTGTTACAGTGATGGAAAGCTGACTAACATAGAGGTTTCATCCAAACCTTTCTAGAAGGTTGGATTCTCTTTGGAATTCAAGGCTTGGAAAGGTATTGTTTTAATACCACTTTTGTCTACCATTGGATGGAACTCTAGAGAGGAGTTAAAAAATAAAGAAAATGAGAACTTATAAATCAAGCACAATATTCTGGACACAGTGTTCTAAGACATATCATGTTATAGTTATGAACTGCATAATGATATTTTTGTCAATGACAGACTGCAGATAGGGGAGTGTGCATAATGTCAGCTAGGTGCGTAGTACTCTCAACCACCTGGGTGTGCATAAGTACACTCCATCATGTTCACATAGTGATGAGGTCACCTAATGACCCAGTTCTTATAATACATCTGTCATGAAGTGACATGTGACTGTATTTCACCAACCTGAGAGTAGCCTTAGAAGAGTTAGGTTTCACTACCCCATTGTAGAGGCAATTGAATCCTGATGGTGCTTGTTCAGGATAGACTCTTCAAATGGACTAGATATCCATACATTTTTTTTTTCTCTTAGGGTGACTTATTTGTGGTCTCTATATTATCTTAAATGAGAGCATCCATTATTTTAAATAAAATAATCACTTGTAATATCCTAAAAAACATGTTAGGATGGTAGATAGACCTATTTCATCATAATTTGTGCATGGGAGACTGAGCCAAAGAGGGTAAATGATTCACTTAATGTCCTCAATATGTAATGACACTGTATCCTTTCAGGATTTTCTTCTACATCTTAGTACAGGTCTTCTTCCCCCCTTTTTCTTATCTGTTGGTTATGACAAAGTCTACTGATGTTGACCTCCTCAATAACTTCCAAGTCACAACAATCACAGGCAATCAAAATTGCCAATAAAATGCAACTATGAAACACCGAGGATTTTTTGAATCCTATCTTCTCTGCTTCTAGACTGTGTGAATTTATAAAATACTAATTCATTTGTGTACCAACTAATTACTATTCCTGTGAGAAGGCCTAATGATGCTTCTCTTATGAGGTGCCTGAGGATTCAACCAGGCAAGTCATGTGACGTGCCAAGCACACAGTAGGCTCTCCGTGTACACCTGCTCCCTTCACCTCACTCTTGGTGAAGCCAGAATGTTGTTTCTGATTTTGACCTAGTACAACATCTACTGTGTATCACAAATACAGAGGCACTCGCCTGGCTTCCCATTGGCTTAGAACCTTTCATTTTTCAAAGGGCTTTCAAATAACCTCATAAATGCACATTTCTGAAATTGAAAAAGACTTTGGGAAGCATGCTATACAAACCTATCTCTGGACAGAAGACATCTGCAGAAATGAGTGGACTGTCCAAACAGAAAAATATGTGTTTGAGTTGCACAGAGGTAAACTGAGTCTGGAAAAAGGCAGGAGACTGCTCATGAGTGAAAAGGCTGATACGGCAGATAGTTGAAAATCAGCTTGTTCAAGCAGTTTTCTGTTCTTTTTATCTTCCTTATTTATTTTATGTATTTGTTCTTAGTTACAGATGGGACATCTTTTTCTCCTCTAAGCACTGTGAATGGAATCTTAGACGGTGGGTGACATCACTGCAGAGCTCAGATGTGCTCATTGCTGTGAGCAGAGGGCTTCCGGCTGGCAGCAGTTTAATGAGGCAATCTCAAAGCTGCTCAGACCATTGTTTGCCTTTTGCCTTTGTTTGCAAATTCAGCACAACTTCTTGAAATCTGCCACAACAGGCCAAGAGTCTAGCAAAACTACCCATAGCTCAAGGGACTGGTGAAACCAAACTGTCACTGCCTCTTTCAGTGGCAATTTGAGAAGGCTGACTAGACAGGCACCTGCATGGTGTTTACAAGGTCAGGATGACAGCAGCTTGGCGGACACGCTTTGCCCAGCAATTCCACCTTTGAGACGCAGTATCCTGGATTTCATAGCAGTTATTGAAAAATCTCTGTTGCCCAGAAAATTGCCTGTAAAAGTCACTTTGTGAAAACAGTCCTGGAAAATAGGGTCTCAGTGAGAGTAAACATTTGTACTGGATTTCAAAAATAAGCCAAAAACCCCAATATAACTTCTATTTTTATTAGACATATAGTAAGTTAAAATAGCAGGTAGAAGGATTGGGAGAGGATGGGAGAGGGAGCGAGGAGGATACCAACAGCAACAAGGAACAGATTGGGGCAAGTCCTGATACCTGTGACCCTGAAGGCTTTGCCTTCAGATCAGCAGTGATGAGAGCAGGATCCACAGGGCCCAGGCTTTTCCCACTTGGCTTCCTTCTCAACGCTAATGAGAGTTTTACTTCCTTATACTCCAGTCCTCACATTCTGAGAAGAGTGACTCAGTCTATCTGTTTCTGGGCTCACAGGAGAATGCCGCAGAGGTGAGGCAGGAGAGGATCCGTTCAGTCAGATGCCCTCTGCTTTCCTGTTCACTGTTACTTTGTTTTAGGTAATCTGAAGAGTGGATGAAATGGATAGAACATTGCGGAAGAAGCCAAGCCTATCACTGTTTAGATTTGGGAAGAAGATGCAAGAGAGAGCTCATTGACATGGAGCTGACAACAGGTATGGTGCCTGGGAGATTGGTGAGGGGCTTAGGGAATCATCGCTAACTTGATTGAGAGACCTACAGAAGGAGTGGCATGCTTCAGAATACTTGTCATTTTGTAGGTTTTGTTTTTTAGAAAACATGAGTGTAGTAAACCTACGTCAGAAGTGTCCCTGATGTTTTCCAGGAGATGACAGTTTCTCTATCATCAACCCTTGAAAACAAAGTCCTCACCTGCCTCTTCTCTTTTTCAGTGTAATAAGTGGCCAGAGCTTTAGGGCACTCCAAAAGGCTCCCTGAGAAATTTGAATATGGACTGAATATTTCAAAGAGAAATACAATGGCAAATATATATATATATATATTTTAAAAAAGGCTCTCTGAGCAGCTCTGGGCATCGGGATCAAGTGCAGTGGACACAGGATGGATAATCGACTGCATATCCAGGTCAGTCTAAATTCCGAGATGTTTTCCCATTTACAAGGCAAAGGCACTCCTGGTAATTCTTCCCCATGGCAAAGTCATGCCCAGCAGGTGGCTTCTACATCATGGGGAGGTCATGAAAAAGAAGAGATTGGTCTTGTGAGTTGCAAATCTCTCAAAACTTAAGGTCCTCTCTGGGCATCAGTGGACATTCAACATCTAATTATTTTTCCCTGACTACTGGCCTGAAGGTAGACTTCTGAAAAACAGGAGACAAGAAGGTGTGAGAAACAGGAGTTGAGTAAGCTTTTTGACCATACAAGCCAATAGTTCTTTATTTTGTTTTATTTTATTGATGCACATTCTTTCTATGTTGCCCAGGCTGGTCTCAAACTCCTGAGCTCAAGAGATCCTCCCACCTTGGCCTCCCAAGTGCTGGGATTAGAGGCATGAACTACTGTGCCAGCTGGAGTCAAGTATTTTTAAACTTTTATTGTTGCATGATAACTGTCAGGTTTGGTCAGGGTCCAAGATGCCCAAATAAGGAAGCTGGTCAGAGCTGCAAGCCAGAAGTGACGTCACTAGTGGACATGCCTCCTGTCAATCAGCGAGTTTTCCTGACCCATCAGGAAGGACTATGGCCTTCTCTTCCTGTACCCAACCCCTCCCCTTCCTGACCGGGTTTTCTTGAAATTCTCTAAGCACGGAATCTCCGGCGCCATTTCTCCTGACCCGCTCTGATGGACGGGGAAATGGTCCGAGGGCTCGCCT